>JAQFYE010000612.1:0-32568 GCA_034694305.1 Protaphorura glebata
TAACGAAGACAGAATCCACAACCTGAAAATTGGACATATGGGGCCCAGACGTCCATAAGAAGTGGCTAAGGTCCTTTATTACCAATTGTCGGCAAGACTTCGATTCATTGTTAGAAACTCTTGAAACATTACAAACATACTCGTGTCCGGGCATAGGTAATCCGAATAAACATTCACAAAAGTATTAATGACTAATCAGAAACGAGGAACCGAAATATAATTTTATCGGTGACGAAACCTCCATATTCGTGACCTGTAAACTTTTATTGACTATGAATGTTTTAGTGCATCCGATTTTTATCTGATTTTTACCTCCCCTTGTCGACAAAATTATGACTATTACACAGGGCAACTCACTTGTGGTAAAATAGTTAATTTAGATAGATTTCGGATGCTTGAAGGAACCACTATTTCTCAGAGTACTTGAAATCAATATGAATTTTTTAGGAACCTCAATTTGGTGAAGTTGGTTTAGCTTGATGCGGAACCAATAAAAATAGTTGTGATAAGTTTAAACAGTTTCCGTATCCTGCCTATGAATAAACTTTTGTGATTCCTTCTTTGTTCCTTGCTGAGCTTCTCCATTACTTGTATTGAAAAGCAGCCAATGCTTTCTGACAGGATCCGTAAATGTTTGCTCTTGTGATTTCTGACTGTTGGAACGTTTTCCTCGGAAGTTGGTCGTCAGGAGAAGAATAATAATCGCGGCGTAGAAGACCACGACAACCTTTTTTTCAATGGATAAAAATCGAATTAGATGAAGATCGTTTTCACTTCCAAGGCTGTTTTCCTCATTCTTTAACAACACATCCTAACAACTGTATATCATGAAAACCAATAAGCCAATTGCCAAACATTCCATTCCTCCTTTCATGCTTCACGAGACTCTCGTCTTTCATGGAAAAGTTGATCCGTCAATAATCGTGGAATAATTCCTTTGGATGTTTTGGTTCTCCTTCAAATAAACCTGGGGGGGGCGGGGGTTGAACCTCACTGACTGAACAAACGAAGCTGTATCACAGCCAAATACATTATAAAAACAGTTATAACTTTGTTCTGTTCCACTCAGGAAAGAAAAGTTGTACGAAACAACAATTTGTTTAAAAAATAAATACTCATACGTACAAATCTTTTAAACCCAAACAAAGGACTAGAACTTTCTCCACGTCAAAGGTTGATGCCATTGGATTTATTTCAACATCTCTTCCAAGAAAGGAACAAAATTATTTATACTTTTTTTGGAAGGAGTTTGTTGTTCCCAAAAGCTCAGTCCTGAAAGTTTTGGGAAAGAATTGTTAGCGGGTATATCCCGAGATCACACACAAGCTCAAACTCTCATACCTTTTATACTCGGAATTATTTTACGCCTAGTACACGGAAGGGAATGAAAAAAGTCTTAAGTGAACTTGACAACTGTTTTTCTTTGATAAATACGAGGTCACACACGTAGGAACGTATATATTAATTCTATCCTTCCTCAAAAGCTTCTCCGACTACAATACAGATCCAGAATGCTAGGGAGAAAATTGGAACTGAGTGAGCACTCCTACTCGCATTACATATTTCAGTGCACAAGGGTGCAAATAGTTTAAATTAATAAAAATTGAATCTGTTCAACTCGAGACTTATTTCTCTCCGCAGGCACAGTGGAAAGAGTCAGGGATAAAAAGGACTAGATTTATTTTATCCTGGCGCTTAGTCTCCCAAGGCGACCCTCACAACACATATAATACAAGGAAAAACTCCGAATCCTATTCGATTCTGCTTCACGGAAATTCGGATTTCCCATGGTTTAGAGAAAGATAAAGCATTTGGTAAGAAAAATGACCCGTCACTTCTTTTTCTCTTCCTTCCGTTTTCCAGTTAAATGGAACACACCTGTCTCATCTTGAACATTTCACAGCCCCCAACATAACCCTAACCCTATCTTTTAGTTCTGAACATTATAAATTGTGTAAAAAAGATTCGAAGAGAATCCTTTTTCAGCCAGTCCAGAAGCAGGAGAGTAAGACGAAGAAGACTTATAAAAAATTCTACTTCACAATCCACATCGTCTTCATCTTCAACAGACTGATGACTGACTAATTTTCTAATGCACGATCTTAGTTACTTGTGAAAGCGGTAAGCGGGGTTAAGTGCTTTTATTTCCTGACTCTATACTTATGTACCCCCTAACGTACAGTACCACATTCACAGTCACGACAAAATGAAGCGTGTTAGTCTAGTGTTTACGTTTGTCAACTTCCCACCATCATCACTAGGTCCAATTGTAATGCAATTTAGGATGATACATTTAAGAACAAATAGTAAATTTGGACATGAAGGAGACAAAGGTCACTCCGACGTGGACCCAACTACTCGACCTGTGTTTGGACAGGGACAAAAAGAGGAAAAAAGACTCTGGAGAAAGTTAAGAGAAAGTTTAATCCTGCGTGCCGTAAAATGAAAGACGGGTCCGTCCAGAACCCCACTTCTGTTATGTTCTTCTAAAATGGAATGGAATCAAATACACTACTATATACTAGTCGTACTTTGTACTAGAGTAGTCATCCAGGTCCTCCTGTAATAGTCATTTAGCGTCTGGAGAGTCGTAACTTATTGCTTTAGATTACAGATTAACTGGGGAGTGTAGTGTGAGTGCAATAAAGGGGGTCTCCCTCATGCTACAAACATTTTCCTCACTCTCAACAAAGTGAGACGTGAGTGGACAATACCGTCGAGCTTGTAGTCTTTAAGACTTTTCCTTCCATCTCTCCAAACATACACATGAGACAACAACATCCACATCCACACACACAGATTAGTCAATGTCCGAAATAACTCAACCAAGAATTTTTGTTAGTTGCACTCCAAAACGACTAAAAACTGTGCAGATTCTTTTTTATTCGGACAGGTCCAGCCTTTTAAGTCGGTGACGACAATGCAATCGTCCATCCAAATAGTCAAGTGTAGAGAAAGACAGGAGTACAACATGTCAGCTATTTTCTTATGCTACAAGGCCGTAAAAGGTACCGTCAGGTAATGTCAGGATTCCGGGTAAAAATATATAATGTACTGCATTGGAATGGAGTTAGGGAAGGTGGGTATGCCGGCTTCGTTCCACATTGGCATTGTTTTGTTTCGTTTTATCTTGTGTACACACATACTGGAGAAAGTATATTTTGTACACAGACCGACCAACGGCTTTGGGTTTTTAGAAATCGTTGGATGTATGTACACTTTCTCTTGGGATTTAACAAAATCCCGATGTATAGCATTGCACTTCAACATTTCTAGTTCGGATGGTTTACCATTAGAGAAGAGAGGATACTCTGCCTCCGTAGACATAAGAAGTAGTGAGACTGTCAATGCAATGGTCTATCGGAAGTCAAACAATGTCCAGACTCATTATCAACAGTCATTACGCGCCTAAGGAAAAGTAGTCTACAAATAAATCTGGAGCTAGTCAGGACTGAGAATTTTAATGAAAGCACTTTGATTGTCAGTCTGTGAGAAGTAATTACATGTACCAGGATGAGCTACAAATTCTCCAAAATGAAAATTTGTGGGGTGTGCATATTTGCTCACTGGTATGGCCGCAGGGAATTTTAACTTTTACTACAGAAAGTATTTTATACATTTTTGGAAGGAAATAATACGTTCATAAGGGGATACTCACAGTGACGTAGATAATGGCATCAGTAGAGTAGTCTGGGGGGCCGATATGATGATTAGAAGGAAAATGTGGTTTGCCCATCGGGTCTGTTTCTCCAATTCTACTTTTGCTTCTGCTTCTGTTACTTCTGAACGTTGTAGCACGTCTTGAGATGAAGATTTTTGGCCTGTGTTTCGTTTCCGTTGCTTGGAATGAATGAAGAGGACGACCGACCAAGAGTTATCCTTAGTCCTTCTAAGGTAGGCCCCACCACCACAGTCAGAAAACAAATAGTTAGAATGAACCTCAGTCCCACTTTCTCCTCTCAAATACTACACTAGTTGACTGTACACATGGACAAAGAATGTATTTATATATACATACAAAAGCAATAGTCCAATTACCGACTTCCATCTCTATCTCTGTAGTCTTTTCAGTTTCTAAGGAAAAGAGAAAGCAGGAGAGCAATCCCAGTCCGCCAACACAACGCGTCAAGCATTGGCATTGTTTTCTATTTTTATAAGCAACCAAGCTGAACTTGTGGAAGGCATAACTTAATTAAAAACAGAAGACAAAAGGAAAGGATTTTGGTTTGGTTTTCTATCCAGAAGCTGAAAATCAGTCCTTTTAATATAAAGAGGAGTAGTGGCAGTAAAACCATACGAACTCCAGGATAGGAAAAATCTGGATTTTAGGGCACCCGGAATGGAACAGACGGACATGTTTTTTCTTTACTCTACCCTTTCCCTCTTATGAAAAATTCTTGATCGTTTCGTTTCACATTAAATAGAAGAAATTTGAGAGTATGCATGGAAAGTCAAACCTGTCGGGGCTTGGCGGGAAAGTTATTAAAATCCAGGGAAACAAGAATTGTCGGTTAGGTTATTATGTAAGGTAAGAGTAGTATTATCTTTCAGGAGTTATTGAATGCCTTTGAGCATTGCATAGAATACTTCCATGTATGCTAAGTCGTAGCTCCCGTATTCTGTACACCTTTTACCACAAAAATGGTTGACATTTACGTCAAACCTATACTTCTACTTGTGCATGCAAAAGTCCATCTCATCCCTTTCTTTTTGGATGAATCCTCAAGATGAAAAGCAGGGCGGAAGGATTATCGGATGGGTCGACGAATTATTCATAAACTACGTGAAGCCACTTTTGGATCAACTTTTGCATTTATGTCACACGAGAGTAATTCATCCGATCCGTCGTCGTCCCATCATCTTTTTCGTACTGCATTTATTTTATCTATCCTTCAACGACTCACTACACAACCCACTTCTTTTCATCTTTCGATCAACCGAGTAATCTTTCTTTACACAGACCCACTCTCCAGTTTTCCTATTACAAATGTAATAGAGTCGGAGACCTCTCTACTTCGTCTTTTTTATTAAACAGAAAAGAAAAACAATCATTATCACATCAACCCATTCTAACTCTCTTCATTTTCCTCTTTAGTAGGTCGAGCCTTTAGTATTCCATAGACGTTTCAAGATATCCACGTGCAGAGTAGGAATATTTAGGACCGACTGTTTCGCACAAGGTTGGCAAAACTGTTCAGTGACATGGACATACATGTATGTGCTGAGGAATAGAAGGAAACCTTGGACCTGAAGAATGTTTTCAATTGGTTTAAATTACTTATTTGTGGAAACATTTCCTACTCATTAATACACATCTATGGACTCAGAGTTAAAGCAATGAACTTATGTTTGTCGTTGTAGTATTTTATGTTTGACATTGACTTATACCTATTTTAGCTTTAACAGAGCATGGAATTTATTGTGTGTTATTCTCTCTTAAAGTGTAAAGTGCTTTCTCCTAGGTTCGCTCGCTAGTATAAAAGACACGGGCCGGACTCATTTCTTAAGCTTACTATTATTCTGGTTTCATTGGCAACAGTCAAGACAGAGCAGTAAAGTTGGTCTTACATTGGAACAGGGTGACCTTGACTACCCTTGTTTTGATAGCTTGCGCTATCAGGGTGGGTCCAGTAGTCGATTTCGTCATGCCAAGGCAGTGACCATTGTTTGGGACCGTTTGTTGCAAAAGTCCCATGCCGTTCGGGACGTGCTATGTAAAAATCCCATGCCAGTGGCGACGGAGGAAAATCAGCTACTGGACCCACCCTGAAACCCTGCTAGCGCAAACTATCAAAACAAGAGTAGTCAAGGCCACCCTGCATTGGAATTATTAAATACATATCGTCATATGTAAAGTTTTAATTCGCTGAGTTGACCACTAATTCATTTCATCTTCTGTTGCACGACTTACGAGTACGTACTTTGGTTCAGCCTTGCAACCTGCAATCAACTCGTCTCACATTGCCTCACCTCGAGTCAATACTGGGGTCCAGCCTACAACCTGTATCCTGCGTTCATCCTCTTGAACCAAACCTTCAGCCATACCGAAAAGTCTTACAAACTTTTCTTGAAGTGAAACAATTCAAAAACCATTTATCATTTCTGTAAACTCGCGTAATGAGGAGTCAATATACCGAATTTTCCTTTCAACAAAAATTGTGGAATCAAAATAAGAAATATACGTAGACGCTTGTACCATAACTACAACATTAAAAAGGATTTTTGTGCAAACAGATTTTCAAATGCATTAGCAAAGGTTGAAAAACCGTGTATTTCTCCGCACAGCCAAAATAAATTTACATAGAGTTAGCAAGGCTGAAAAACGGCGTACTCATTATTAATGTCATGGGTAGTAGAGTCTATGAATGTTGATCCAAACCTCTCTGATATACTCAAATGATCTAACGAAATTCTAATCGGATTTGACTCATTTCATTGGAAATAGACGAGTTTCACTTCGTTTCTTGAACCTTAAAAATCCGCTTGCTAAAATTGTGCAGTCATGTGTATAGTGTTTCCGAAAACTCATTTTTAGCATGGAATTGGAACAATGGCTGTTGAGTCGTTCATGGAGAAAAATCTATCTTCACTGTTGTATATTCTGGAAAGACGTCAAAGATTTATAACTTCCTTGAAGAATTCCCTCCATCTAGTTTCATAAAATTCTGTCTAGTATAAATTCGTACAGAGTAGTGAGTGTCGACTCATCAGAGCGTGCAACTTATTTTTGCAATAATCAAGAACAAAGGTAGCAATCTCGTTTGTCTCAATTCAGGTGGCACTTTTTAAGTTTTGTTTGACGGGGACTTGAAGTGCAACCAGAGCATAGGATTAGAACCTAACTTATCAAAGGTTTCAAATGTATACACATGAACAATTCTAGGATACAAAAAGTAAAAGGAACATATACAGCAGTTTTGTTGTTGTGAAGTGCTTAGTCGGGGAATGAATTGTTGAGCCCAACTAACAACCGATTGAACAATGAATGCTAAGATGAATATTTGCTACAACTTTTTAATACAATTCGAGGTTAATAGTTTGTAGGTCTGTCCAGTTAAAAGTGAAAAGAGAAAGTTGAAGAGTCCATTCAAAAATCCGCTTTTAAGAGAGTGTGCGACGTACTAGAAATTCGCGTTAAAGTATTTTATCTTAATTAGAAGCAGACTTGCTAGCGACAGATCGTTTGACAAGTGACACTTGATAATATGGACACACATAAGATGAGTGATTGTAGTGCGTAACATGTAAATAAATAAAGTCTTCACTATTCTAAACCATGGCATATTCTGAAATTGAATTGTAATCGCCTGTGCAAAAGGCATTGACCGTTCACGATCGTAATTTGTCGACTGTCAGAACCCAAACCAGTAGTGAATAGTAGTGGAACATCAGATCAAAGACAAAAAGCAAGCAGTTCCAAAGAAAATAACAGAGTAGCAAACCTAACTGTTCCAAATTCCTGTCCTTACTCTCTACGGCTGAAGGTGTAGTAGTATAGTGGTAGTAGGATATACAGCTGTCCCGTCACTCCAAATATTAGATTACTCAAACTGAAACCTTTCCAGGAATTTTCGTCAAAGAATAATTTCCTATACCAAAGTCTGACCGACAATTAGGCCAAATCTGGGATGAAATCAGAGACAGAATAGATGTCACAATTTTTGAGGAGTCGATTGAGAACAACGACTAAAAATATTTAGTGTACCTAAGGGTAAGCGCCGTGCCGTAGAATAATGACTGCAAAACCATTCTACAAGGAATTACTGACCGCGGAACCGGTCTGGTCTAAAGAGTAGAGTTTATGGTGAACCCAAGTCAACTATATCGGTATAATCTCAAGAACAGAGTAAATTCTGTCTCCTGCAGTTTGTCCGCAGCTGGAAATGCTTACCCAGAAGACTTGTATTCTAAATACATCTTAAGCAAACTATCAATGAATAACATAAAAAGAAAACTGGAAATAGGTTGATGTCATTGTATGGGAATTTTGGGTCGTTTTCTGAGACTAGGAATCTGCTCGTCGCAAAGGTTCTAAACTTTCCCTGAGTTAAACTAAATGAATGTGTTTACTCTGATTATATGGGTTCTAGAATTACATTCACCGTGTTTGAAACTTTCCCTTTGAGAAGAAAAAGCCTGTCTTGATCCTTGCTCAATTCAAGCGAAATAAAAGAACTTTACAAAGCTCGGGTTTCCAAATGCCTGCATCTTCATTTCTACACTTCAATTAAAATTTGTTCTTGGATGAGTTAATATCTTAAACAGGAAAACAATTCAGATGAAACACTCAGTGAGAAATTGAAAGTATTTTTAACTAGAGATTTTGGAAAGTTTTCGTCCTCCCCTTCCATGATTAGAGACATGCACGAAACTGCTAATACATGGATTGTAGTGATGAATGAAAAATATATACAGATACAACTCATATTAGATTTAGAGTCTCAATTTTCCTCCACAGAGAAAGCTTTCACTCATCTACCAAAGACTATGCTGAAGATTCTCAGTGAAAGTGGCGAATATTCTTTCGATTGGAATAAAATTGTCAGTTTAAACAAGGTTCAAAGTTCGCGGAAGTCGTTGTAAAAAATAGTTACACAAATATATTCTATTAGACTAGTGGAGAATTTAAATTTCTCCACTTTCACCACTTTCCCCATTATACCGCAAGCCACAAGTTGAAAACAAACCATGCGCGCCCATTAAATATTTAAAATTAACTCACCGATAAGAAACTATTGCGGTGTAGTTCAATTTGATACGTGCCGTGAACTTGTGAGTTTCTTGAAATCAATATATATATATATTTCAACAAAAAATGCTACACAACTAATTCTAATTTTATTTTAAAAAATTTGCTTTAATGAATTATGGCTCCTGACCGAAATGGTTATATGTGACAAAGAAGACAATGTTTTCTGATAAAGCTTTTGTTGGAACATGTGGAAGTGGTTGGCGGGTGACGAAGGTCTAACGCGGGACTCCAGCTGGAGTCTCGGCTGCCATGAGACTACTCAACTTTCAAATCGTTCATCCACATTCCATGGAAAACATTTTCCAGACAAGAGAGTGACTCTTTAGGGAAAGTGCGCAACTCAACCCCTACCAACTTCTAGAAACTTAAGACTTTTTCCACCTTTAATATTGGACTAATCAAAAGATATTGTAAAATTGTGATTGTTAAGAATAGTTTCAAGTTTCTTTCATCTGCTTGTTTCACAAATAATTGCAATTTGATATTCGTGTAAAGAAAGGTCGAACGGTACCAAGTCATTCGACAGTCAAATTGACGGTCTCCGGCTCTGGAATTCCGCTTCAGGTTTTCTTTCAATTCGAAGCGAGTCAACGACTAACTGACGGCTGCGTGTCTATATTGAATATTATATTCATGCCGGAAATATATTTGATTCGGTCTATACACAGTCGAGTGGAAAGTAAACTAGAGATTGTTAAAATGTTTTGGAGCGTAGAACTCAATTGTAAAAATTTAAACTTCAATTTCAATTTATTGAGAAGTTACACCCTATGCAAGACAGGTTATCAGGTCGCATGCAATTAAACACTACTTATCTAGCAAAAAATTCGAATCACAACTTTCACCCAAGAGGAGTGTAATTAACGCAAAGAACATATATATTTAAATTGAACATTTAAAAGGACACTGAAATTCGGTAGCGGTCAACGTTATAGAGCAATTGCCGAACAATTTATTTTATATTAAATACAAGTTAGAAGAGTTAGAAACTTACTCAGTCCACAGATCAGTTCCTAAGAATGCAAAGCACTTTTCCCCGACGAGAGAGAAATACTACTATCATGAAATCTTGACGCATTTCGAGTATATAATTATGCAGTTCAGATATGTAATAAAAGATTCGACGGCGATGCCTCCATTGCAGTGGGCAATTTATTTAAGGAGCAGCGTGTACTTATGTATTACTCTAGGTTTCAGGTATGAAATTTGCGATGAAGGTATTTCAAACTGCATACTACACTTTTTGAAATATTCTAATGCTCTTTGCTATTCCGTGACATCCGGTCAGAACGAGTCTTTTTTCCTTTTTTCAACGAAGTTCTATTGCTAGTACTTGTGCACTGTAAATTCAATTTCCTTTTTTGGAACATTTCTATTTATCATGTACTGCGCATTTTGTCCCTGATAAATCTCTTTTTATACACTTTGAGAGCTTCTCTTAGAGAATCAGATACAGGCTCCACATGACTCCTTCTCACATATTACATTTTCATGACAAAATTATTGTAAAATGAATGTCCACAATAAACCGTCCTGTCCTTCTCCTACCTGAATTCCATGAGAAGATAAACAGGACGGGTTTATAGAGAATATAATTTTTCCCGTTGAATTTCTCCGTTCTTTAGAATTCTTTTACTCATCTGGAAATTCAATTAAGTCACAAGGAATCGGTCGCCGAGATTCCGAGATTGCGTTGGCTATGAAAATGATGGCCTAATCGTAACTCGAACGAACTGACATTCTTCGTTCGTTTCTTACAGAAACATTACCTTAGGTTAATATTTCCGAAATAGGAATTTTCAAAAAGAACTCATTATTTATGAATACAGTACACCTGAATTTGAATCTGAGGACTACTATAAGAACAATTCGGCAACAACGGTGAAAGTATTGAAATATTTGAAATCAACAATAGAAAATTAAGAATTGAGAAACATTGTTGATGGTTTTCAATAGAGGATTTGTTTGAAAACGACACCCGTTTGCACCCGTTACTTCATTACGGACGTTGGAGTAATGGGTGCAAACTTTCATTTGAATTGAGAAACAGTTTTTGAACAAAACAAGTATACTCGATTTAGTTCCTGAAATTGCATAAAACATTTCCCATGCCGCCTTTGGCATCAATTGCTTCAAGATTTTGTACTCCAAAGACCCAAACGGAGGTTTCTCCAAGAACTATCCCCCTTGAACTTAAAAATATTTCTGGTGAATCCCGTCTAAGAAAACGCCGGATTGTAAAACCAGATTGACAACCAACACTTCAGACAGCCTTTAGAATAAGTGGAGAAAGCAAAGTTTAAATTCAGAGTTTGGACTACTCAGACTAAATCAGTTCTGGTGAAATTGGTAGGTTCAAGTCAAACATGAGATACCTTATTATTGAGAGAGGAGAAAGAAAGTGATTAGGTAGGGAAAAGTCTTTCCCTTTGCAGAATTAAGAGACTGTGAAGTTGTGAAGATTTGGGAAAAGAAAGAAACTTTCTTTTGCGGGAATTGAATGGATGATGATGAATTGGAGTTTGAAAATGAAGTGGAACGGAAGTGTGTTGTTTGTTGTCAGAGGAGTTGTCTGGCATTCACCACGGTGGTGGTTCGTAGTCCGTACTCCTGTGACGTCGACAGGGAAAATATATTGGGGAAAATCTTTAATCATAGTCTACTGGACGAGAATAACAATGAGTCTAATTGGGCCACCCTAACTTACATTCTCATGCAAAACATCTCTCTCACGATTCGTTTCCTTTACCTTTAAACATACAGAGAAAAGGAACAAAACTGCCTGTCTTTCTCCAAACACTCCATCCCATCACACGCTAGTCTCATGCTGAATTACCCTCAAGTGCGGAGAGACGAACTTAGCTCTCCTCATCGAACCATCACCACATCCGAGCCCTTTCTAACCTTAAATTCATTCCGGACTATTCCACGAAATACTAGACAAATCTTCTTTAAACTGTCACCATTCCATTGCGTCCGCATTTTCCACGTCATAGTTACACCCGCGTTTGACCTCAAAGTCCTTTACCGTAAATGACCGAATAGATCCCCGGGGCTCTATTCATTTCATTTTATTTATTATTTTATTTTTTATTTTCTATTCTTTTCATACTATTCATTAGCAAGTTCAGAGGTCTAAACTTTCACCACTTTCTCCGTTGGGTTATAATAAGGAGAAGCTGGAGGAAAAACCGGGCTGTATTTGAGCACCGGGTTCGAAACGTCACCAGCTCCATTCGGCCATCTAAGGTGTTAACGTCTGAATCCGAAAAGATTATCGTAATTGATTATCAGGATTCACCAAATAGTACAAGGTCCAACAATAACGGGGGAGATATGGCCGAATAGGCATCATTTTTCAGTTTCGTACTCGTCGACCCAACTACACAGATTGGAGTTCCTGTGGGAGCAGATGGTTCAATCTCGTCTCCGGCGTTCTCCCAGTCCCACGCTTCTATCAGTATTGCAGATTGGGGAGGTAAAGGGCTCTGTGGCATCTAATATAAGGAAGACGGCATTTCGAGGGGCGACTTGCCACACGCTATTACGTGTGACTAATGCGTTACAAAGAGAAACATACGAACTCAATAGCACCTCACTTCCTAATCCATGGAAGCGAACCCACAACTGCACGAAACTGTGCAGCCGAGCTTCAATGTAACGTTTCCTTTTTCGAAAGTTTCTTAAGTCGAACAACTTTCTCCCTTCCCCTTGTTTAATTATGACATACATGATTGCCACTGTATTTGTAGACAGTCTATTGATCAAAGAAATAGCGTTACAAATATCAGTACCCTTTTTAAAGAGATATATCGTTGAACCTTTGAATATTTTAAAGGTATCACTGTAAATGTAAGACGTTCCGGAAGACCTTTCGCCATTGACGCTATTAATCCAGGCTGGGACTTGGGAACGTACCGCCTAGGACATAGACCTATGTTTCTTTCTCAATGTTGGTGACAGCTACAATCCCTCCAAACTTGTTCCTTGTCTCTACTTCTTAATTGGAATACGTTCCTACCAGATGCAATTAAGAAATAAAGGGACTGGGAAACTTTCGCTTCCAAGCGTCAAAGTCACATATGTAGAAGTGTTACTCAGTATAAAATAATTAATATTAGCCATGGTAGACAAATCAAAAGAGCGTAAGTACTCTCCCATCTATAAATTATTTTTTTCGTGAATTGTTTGGATTGTTTAAAGTACAACCCAAAAAGTATTATCGGGAATGAGTGTCTAAAGCGTACAAAACAACTAACTCGTAAATCAGAAATCCCAATTTGGTTGTCTTTGCTCCCACAACATATTTATCATTTATTTAACATTTTTCGCAGATCTATGGAAAACACAAAACAGACTGGTTCCCGTGCCTTAACCTACACAGAAAAATCATACGACTCATTAAGCATTTGGTAATTGGTAGTTTAAATATATCTCGATTTAAAGCTATTTATCATATACTGCAAACTGTTAACTTTTCGTATTTGCAATATATTCCTTTGTAAACTACACAGAAATATATAGTACATGAACATATTTCTATGACGTAGAAAGCGTAGATTATAAAAATGAAAATTTGCGTTTGCAATAGACTACTGGCAACTTTGTTGCATTGCACTAAGATGCATCAAAGTAATCTTTGTGAAATCTGACAAACGATTAGAGGAAGGAAAGATTTACTTTGACGTTAGCTCCTCAAAGCACATATCGCAAACCCGGGCGGGTTTCTTACAACTTGGCACTGACGCAGACCGTGACGAACATTCGTTACAAAATATTTGCCCACAGTGTCGGCAATGATGTTTCCTGATAGTTAAGGTAAATTCCTTGGAACAACTCAAACAGCTCGTGACAATGGAGTCTAAAAACAGGAGAAAGGTAAAAATTATTTAAAAATGTCAGCTAACCTTTTGAATCTCAACCTGCATTAATTTATATCTCACCATCAGCCCATTTCCGTCCTTGAGCTTTAGCATTTTCCATCTGCCAACTTTGATTCTCCCGACCTAACTCCTGTAATGCAGAGAGTGAATCTTCCAATTTACGTCTCAATTCATTGATTGTCTCTTGCAATCGCTCAGACTCGCTTTGATCACTCATTAGTCGCTCGAGGAGACGTGTGTTTCTTTCTTCACTCGATTTAAATTTATTTTCCATATCTGTATATACAATACAGATATGTTAGTCACTTTTATCTTTCATCAAGTCACTCAAATCTACAACGTACCAATCTTTTCGTTCAAGACTTCATCAGTCTGTACTTGCAGGTGCTGAACTTTGGCCTCTGACTTGAAGAGCTCTGCTTTGATTTCATTTATGGACTTCTTTAAACCCTCTATCTCAGTTGCTTTCTCTCTTTGAATTTCATCGTTCTGTTGTAGTTCATTTTCCAGTTTAACCTACACGATTTTGGAAATAATTATGATATGTACTTACATTTCTATCGTCGCACTTCATAGAGTCTTAGTAACAATAATTCTACCTTCAGGTCCTCACAGGCCTTTTCCGCTAATTCGACCTTTTTCGAAGCTGAGTTGAACGCATTCGTAGCGGCCGATAATTTCCCTTCCAAAACAGTAATTTCCGAGTTAGAATTCCGTTTGTACTCAATAAGAGATGTCCTAGCCGTCAAAAGATCTTTCTCAAGTCGGTCAACGGTTAGTTTAGAACTTGTCAGAAGCTTTATGGTCTCCGTAGCTTCTTTCTCCTTCGCCTGAAATTGATCTGTAACTTTGTTAAGCTCAAGCCTGGTGTCCTTCAATTCCTGAGCTTCACGTTTGACTTCCTCGCCTGCCTTTTCAACCTGGGCTTGCAATTCGGTTACCGTTTTACGTAATGCCTTCTGCAAAAGATATACAGAAAACCAAATCAATTACTTGTGTTCATACCTAGTATGACACGGTAATACAGTTTACTAGAATAAGGGTTGACTCAAAACCCGTGTATTGGACAAGAATTGTAAGAAGGTTACGTATCCAAAAGTAAAAATACAACCGAAGTACAATGAAACTCACTTCAACAGACGATAAAGCTTTCAGAGTCTCTTCTTGCTTTTCCAGGGTCCCTTTGGCTTCGTCATACTCAACTTGCAGAGTCTTCAATTCACTATCTGGAATATGAGATTTTCAATGAGTCCAACTTCCGTCTGCTCACTCATCATAAATACGAGTGTACTAGGAAAGCTTACCTTTACAATCGACGGATTTCTTAAGCACCTCCATTTTTTCATTTCTCTGACTTATAGCATCGTCCTAACAAAAGAAAGAACTCTTATCGCAAACAGATATATCTTCAGATCCTACCAAGAAATATGTTCAATCAGAGTTTAACTGATTCTGACATTAATTCAGAGAGGGACTAAGTAAGTAGTACGTAGCCAGTTCCCTGCTTTTTACGAATAACACGTTTTAAGTCTGTCTGGTTAACTCTTACCCTCTTAATTAAAGAGAACATAGAACTAGTCAGCTAGCTATGTAGTTAGGTTCACTTATTCGAGTCAGGGATTTCAGAATAAAATCCTGTCAATATTCGTACATTATCGAACAACAGAGGAATAGTGAAGCGAGGGGAATGAATAAAATATAAGAGATATCGTCTTAACTAAGAAATCATATAATAATCACAAATACATTAATTGAAAAAAAAATCCTAAGACTTCTGTAGCTGTAAAACTTATACTAATACAGTTTCTGCGATGTATTTCTGAAAAGGAAAATTTAATCCGCCTTGTATTCAAAATTCATTTTTTTACTGTATTGACGTGGGTTCTATTGGAGTCTGGGTAGGGCCTTTTACCAGAACTTTTAACCGTAATAACATCGTTTCAGTGTAGTAAGAACCGGTATTTTACGACAAAACTTGATTTATGTATACAAGTGACTCTACGAATATTTGACAAACTATCACCACGAGACTTATGATTAGTAAAACCTTACTTTTTCTTTCAATTGGTCCTTATAACGACAGTCTGCAACAGCCCATTCATTCTTCCCGGTTCTGTAGAGTTCGGTTACTGAGGCACACTCTTCCTTTATCTTTTCAAGTTCAAGCTTCAAGTTATAAAGATTCTTCGACAACTCTTTATTCTGAGTTTGCGAAGTATTCAAGTTTTGAGACAACGTCTCGTTCTCTTTTCGAAAACTGTCTAACGCTGCCTGAGCTCCGTCACCCCCTTCAATCTTGCTGTACAGTTGCGAATGCTGCTCTTGAAGTCTCAAGACCTCTGCTTGTAATCCTGCACACTCACTCTCAGTAGCCGCTTTTGCATTATCAACCTATTTAATCAATCAAACAGTTAATGATAGTAGTACCAAAGGATATGTCAACAGACTTAACTCCCTATGCATCTAGCATTTAGTTCGACGCTGAAACTTCTAATGCACTTGTACGAACTGTGGCCCCGACTAAACCAATAGAGTAGCTGACGAAATGAAACATTTTCCGCATTCGTGACTTACAGTGGATAACTTTGTTTTGAGAGAATTAAGGTCATCCGTAAATCCTACTTCCATAGTCATAGCGGTCTTCTGTACTAGTTTCAGGTCATCTTCCAATTTCTCAACATTTGCTCTGAGTGTTTTGATCTCAGTGTCATACGATGTAGTGGTCGCTGTTATCTTTGCCTCAAAATCAGAGTCCTTGTCCTTTAATTTTTCTTCAGTCTCAGAAAGTTTGATCTGTAGTTGTGCCAGCTCACTTTCCCTCTCTAGCGCCATCTGATCCATCATTTTTTGAACACTCACAAGCTCTTGCTTCAGAATAGCGGCATCGTCAACCGTATTTCTGTTGAGATTGAACGTTTTGAACTGTATGCTTTGAATTGATATTTGGGAATGAAGTTAATATAAACTTAAACAAATGAATCTACTGACCTGTGTGCTAACTGTGACTTAAGAATCTCAACTTCTTTTTTCGTGTTGTTGTTGTCTGACATAAGGTTCGTCAATTTGTCTTTTAAAAGATCTTTGTCCTTTTTCAACTCCGACACCCGCTCAAGCTCCACAGCTAATTGTTGCCTTAAAAGTGTCACTTCTGACATTACTAACAAAAAAATCAAAGGTTAGAAATATAGGTTCCAGGTCACAAAGTGTGTAGCAAACTTACACAAACTTTTAGCACCTTCCAGTTCTTGAGACTTCATTGAACTATTGTCGAAATCATCTTTCGAGTGAAAATCTGCTTGCATCTTTAGAACTTCCCTTTTTAACTCTTCCGAGGAACTTCGTTCTTCCTGAAATCAACAGTAGCAAAATTTAGCTGTCTTTGTATAATTTAAATATATACACTGAACGGGTTTTCGTATAGTTACAGTCAACTTTAAATTTATGTTTTGGGCCTAAAGTTTCACAAATTCAGCCAGTAAATGTGTAACGGTGAGAAATTTTGACAAATAAAATGATTTCAACATTCCTGGCGATACTTTTCACAATTTCTATAGCCTCCAACCAACCCACTCGTGGCTTCAAAACTTTGCTTCGACGTGGGAATATACAAAAGTTAAGAAAAGGGGGTGACTAACATATGCTAACCTGTCAGACGAAGAGTACTCAACCCGACCAAGTAACTGTACATACACGTTATGGGGGATGCTATGAGGAATACGGTGACCCGTAATAATTATAGTCAAAACCCACCGCGTGAATTTACAACTTTACAAAAAGATGCGGAATCTTATTTGGCACCCTTACAGCATCACGAAAGAAACTACTACTAGGGATACCCGTCCGTAAGGATGGGCCGCCGCCAAGCTAGTAATTTTTAAAAGCATTATAATATTATAAAAGAGATTTCCATCTGACAAGGAAAAAAACTCAATATTGAATCCGTATTACTAAATACTTACTGCGAGGGACGACTGTAAATCGAGAATTTCCTGTCGTAAATCTCCGATGTCACCATTAGAGTGTGAAGGAGCGGAAGGTCTACCAGAATCATCGTGTGTCTTCTGATAATGCTCTTCAAGCACTTCCGCTGATGAGAATGCGGTCATACAGAGTGGACAAAGGAAACCTTCGGCGGAGTGCTGTTCTTCCTGGTCCCCAAATGTCGGCGTGGATGACTGTTCGCTTCCACCACCTGCGGCTCCCTGACATACAAAAAAGTTAACTTCAGTAAAATAAAATTAATCCCCAACACGACTAGATTGCTTTAGTTAATTACCTTGTTGTCCGTAATTCGATTTACAAAATTCTTCAGATTAAACATGGTGCTGGAAAGGCTTCTATACGATGTTAAATGGTGAACCCCTTAACAAACAACCGCACAAAATAAATTTTATAAGTTTAAACTTCGAATATGATTATACTACTTTAGTTCCATTTTAATCTCATGACAGTAATAAATTTAACACATTAGTTGAAAACTAATTCACCATCCCCCGATTCCGATTGGAAAGATAACCAGTTGTAATCATTCATTAGAGAAGACTAATGTTCCCCATAAGTTGAACGTTACATAGAGTCTAACCAACACTGAATATTCAACTTCAACTGATTCTGATTGTGGAGGCGAAAATATAAATTTAAAGTTACGCTGATTAAAACTGACATTCCACATTCGCCGGGAAGGTTAAACATCACCGCGTATATTGGTAGATAATGACTTAGCTTTCCATTTCGCCGAACCAATTTAATTTATTCCCAAACAAAAAATTCAAAATTATGAGTTTTACACCTTCGGATTTCCACCCAATTCCAAATTGTCAATAGTATTAAGTAATCCTGTGTGAGAAGTTTATCATTGACATTGGCTTGTCTTATTGGCGCAATGCCCTCAAATGACAATTACGATTGATTGATTGATTGATTGATTGATTCAAATTTATTTTCATGATAGAGATACGCAACGTAACACATACCAATAGCAAATCTTACAACCCATTAAAGATATCGCTGTTTTTTTCAGACTCAGATCATGCTAATGCTACATACGATCAAAAAGATGAAGATGAAAAGTACGAGGTACATTATTACAAATTCTCAGCATTTCGATGAAAAATTCTTGGAATAATTTTCATATTTACGCAACTTGAATTTTCAAACATTTTCAATGGCTATTTCCTCGTAAATCAGTAATCCAATCCAACTAATTTTAGACTAACAAGATAGCAAATTTTGTTTTGTTTACTTCTTAGTTCTTACCTCTGAAATCCAAATCGTCCAATTCCAATAATAATCAAGTCCGACGACGACCAACGACACGACTTTGAAAGTTAGCAGTTGACGTTGTCCTCAATCTGGACGTCCTGTGACTAAATTTTGATAAACTATTTATTTCTACGGCCCAGCCGGACGATTGGAATTTGAAATTTCAAAAACTAATTTTGAAGACATGAAAATATAAATTTGTAGATTTGTGATTTTGAATTTGTGAGCCTTGAAGTCGGTGTGGGATGTTTTTGGTCGTATGGAGTAGTTGGTTGGATTTGGCTCAACTCCGCCTGCCCGCTTCTTCCCAGCATATGCCAATAAATCAAATGATCAAAATCAAAGTCTCATGTGTGCCTTCTGCTCTCCTCAAGTCAAATCCTCATTTAATCTCAATCGGAACCAATTAAATAATTAACGATCACCAAATGAGTCTCTCCATGTCATTCCGTCCATTTTACTAATCGTAATTACACATTCCATCCATCCCTTCTCTGCTTCACACACATTTTGGCCAACAGAATAACCAAGGTTTGTCATTCAATGTCACTTTAAATTCAGGCGATGAATTCCATATAATGGACGTGCATGTTATTAATTCATTAAAGTGAGCGAGTCCCTCTACATAAGATTAGAACTCAGTCACAAAATGAAATAAACAGTTTTTTTTTTGGAAAAAGTCCAAAGGGTTTTGTTCTGAAAATTTTAGCATCAGAAATGGAAATGCTAAGTACCCACGTTGAGCTTATCTGCTTATCCCAAGATAAATAAAATAATTCTCCCTTTACGTAGGCCAGTAGTCGAGATAATTTCCAAACTCTCCACTTTTGTATGGAATGAAGTGCGTGGATTGAATGGGTTTGACGTTGACCTTTGACGTCATGTAAACGAGTTGGTGCTCATTGGAGAGATCTATTTGCAATTACCATATTGAGCACCAGCCAAAAAGTGACAACTCGTTGTGGAGTGACTACTGGTCAACCCAGACAGATAAGGGTGTCGTCAAGGTTACTTGGGTATTCCAAAATCTTGTCTCACAATCACCCGAGATTTTTCGAAAATTCGAAACTTTTTTTCTTTATAAAATCATTGAAATGTATAAAATAATATATTTTGGAGGATGATGTTTGCATATTTGTATATGTATATGTTGGCCCAGAAATAAATATTTGCATATAACATACTTAATTTTCAAAAAACTTGTTTATCATTTTTGTGACTGCTAGAGTGGCCATACCGTGAAAACAATTGGGTTTAACCTTAATCGTAGACGGTGGCATAATTTACCGAGATAAATTAATAAGTAAGACGGTGAATTGTTGATTCTGTTATCGAAGGTTTGTCCTGCCAGAACTGTCGAGTGGTTGAGTGATAGGAGGTTCATCCCCATTGAAACCATTGATGAATATGTTAGGCCCAGGGCTGGGACCCACAACATCATGGCTCTAGGGTTCGTCGTCTGCCATTTCCGCCTCAGATCGAAAATCAGTGGCTTGGGCCCGATAAAGATAAATTCGGTTTAGGGCCATGCCCGAGAAATCCGACCCTTTGCCACTTCTTTGAAGGCCAGTACACAGGGACCACCGGAGACCTCTTCTGCCAATGAGACTGCGGTAGATGTTCTTCTCCGTCATTTGGCGTCGATAAACGGTGGGGCCTGAGTAATGGTATAGCTACTATTTGGTACAGATAATTCCAGAAGTTCTAACTATGGAGCTGGACTAGAATAAAGCAGATCTGGATATAAGACGACTGGGGCTTTTAAATCCAAACAGAACCGATATCATTCGAGAGTATCGAGAGTATAAAGTACAAGGGCTTACTTTTTATACACTCTGTGTGTTACCTGTCCTGTTCTGTTCGAGTTTAATCACAGTATGCTTATTTATAACGTAGATTCTGAAAAGTCAGACTAAATAAAGCTAATATCTACATTCTACAATCAAATTTAATTCTATCTATATCTAACTAGCAATAAGCCCGGCCTTACGGCCGGGTCAGGCCAGGTACAGGTACAACATATACGGCGAAGCCCGGCGTTCAGTAATACTTTCAGCAGAGAATGATTTTCTTCCCTCCTCCCGCTTCTTTGGACATCAGAATTTAATACTCAATTGTCATTTTTTATGAGGTCAGCCGAAAGAAAATTAAACCCCGCATCAAGGAAAGGAACTTTTTGCACTTTGACTTTGCACTTTTATGGTCAAAAATGAAGTCCCAAAGAATTATCTACAGTTTGATACTGATTTCATAAAATTGTGCCGGGTAGTTTTCTCACCAATGAGGGTTTGGCCATTTCCGTCCATCAGGGGATATGTTTTTTTTTTTAATTTTTTGTCTGGTCCATTTTGTTCCTTGAAAAATTCTCTACATTTCTTACAATGGTCTTAATGAGGTCCGCCCAAAAGATTCCTCACGAAATGAGTGCAAAGAAATTGAGTCCCAACCCCCCGGTCAAGGGAAAGGCCTTCTTCACTTTTTATTTCGATAAGGATGCATCCTGAAGAATTCTGGATCCATTGACGTCGGAACTATTAAAATCAATTTCGTAGTTTTCTCAAAAAATGAGTGAGCACAGACAGACAGACAGACAGACAGACAGACAAACGGTAGGTACTCTTTTATATAAGTGCAGGATTCTGTGTGACTCTTTTACTAACATCATTATCCACGAATGTACTTCGGTACTGTGTCAATTTTGACAACTCACTGCTGGTAGTGAAACTTGAATACTAAAAATATTAAATTTTGTGTGAGTTCTGCCAGGGATTATTTGGATGCGCACATATCTCTTTTCCGAATTAATCTGATTAAAAAATAACTGGTGAATTTTGATTCGCGTATTACTTAAGTGAGTCAATTCAATAACAATTGAATCAGAGATTCAGACTTGAACCCAAGGGACGATTACATATGGCGGACTGAGCTGCACTATAATTGCTGCAATTCTGCTGCAAATTAGCGCCAGGTGCTAATTTGCAGAAAATGTTTCAGTTATGTTGCAATGACATAATTTCCAGCATAAGTTTACCATTTAACTCCAGTACAAAGCAGAAGTGATTGCATGCAGACTCACTGCCATGTGTAATCGACGATTTACGACATTACGAGTTACGACCATTTAAGTGGTTTAAACATTTCTAATTTCTAGGTTCAAACGCAAGTTTATCTCAACTTAATCGGGAATAATCCTATTTTAGACTATTTAGAAGGAGTGAGATTTAATAATAAGCCCTTGAACTATATTGCATGACTCACGAAAGTCAATCTAACCTTGTGAAGAGAATATCAAGTGAAGTATAATAGTATTGTGATACCATCATCACTACTACATTAGTTCTCAGCTGTAGAATAACAGAGATTAGATAAGAACGTCTAGGTATGTTTTTGAATATAGTAGTAATGAAGGGTTTTGTTTGTCCATGCAGTGTACATTGGATCTGGCTAATCGTAAGTATTCTTGTCAGTGAGCACACCAAAAATCTGCCCGACTTAACATCATTGTTGTCACAAGCTCACGAATTGTGGTAATTCGTAGCGAAATGTACCAATTTCATTTTCACGATGTATTTGCTCGTCATTCGCCATGCACTTTACTTATGTACAAGGTGTTTCAGAAAAAGCGCATAGTTGCTTGATAATATTTTGGTGTAGTAACGAAAATTTACATTACAGGCAATGAGATTAAACCGCCCAACAACGCAAAAAAACACAAACAACTATGTGCTTTTTCTGAAACACCCTGTATGTAAATATTTAGTTAATAAATCGTTGGACACTTTCGATAGACAAAACGATAGTTTTTTTTAGCCCAAATGTTTTTGAGAGATTCCGTCACCAATACATGGAAACTGTTTTCATGTAAAATTTTCCAGCCTAGGCCAAAAGATGCATGGGTTAGTCATTTCAATTATAGCCATCGCCACCAATATTCATATTGGTGGCGATGGCTATAATTGAAGGAGTGTTCAAATTATTTTCTGATTCCTTATTTCGGGGTATGCATTAGCATATCTGTGTATATTTTCGCAGAATACCCTTGCAAAGGAATCGTTGGAAGTTGGAATGTTTCAAAAATTTCTAGCAATGAACCAAACTATGTGCTGATTATAATTTGAAATTTTTACCACGATGCAATTCTTACATGATATTGGTTTCAAAGAATGATACGAGAAAAAGGTTAGCAACCTTGGATCTCTCACGCCTCTTCTTCATTGTATATCACAATCACAATACCATGCTTGATTTAGAATTATCACTCCTCCATTATTATTATACACTCGCCAGGTTTGTAGAGCGTGAAACTTCATCAATGTCGAAATCTAGACACAAAAGTTGATTACGAATTGCACATATAAAGTGGAAAGTTTGATTGTGCGTGTGGAGTTGAATGATGTTCATTAAAGTCTAATAAGGCAATCGCCCAACTCTGTCAAGTCAAGTACGTTTCAACTTTCTATCAACCATCACGTGAATATTCCAATTCTGATTTTGATTTTAGTTTTACTTTCAACTAATTTCAATCTTTATTGGATTTTCGGTAATTTTATTACTTTGTTTTTTATGTACCAGTCATACGAAAATCATTTCATTTTGGCCAGAAAATTGATTTCGCATGAATCAATTTCCGTATTAATATTTCCCTTATTTCTTTTTTACACAGATTCCGTGAAAAAGCAAAATGAGACTGTTAATTCTTGAAGACGCTAACGAAGTTGCGGAATGGAGCGCAAAGTACGTGGCGAAGAGAATTCGAGACTTTAAATCAGGACCAGATAATTATTTTGTGTTGGGTCTTCCAACAGGTATACTGATAAAATTTAAGAAACTTTGAACTTGGAAAATGGTACATTTTATTTAAAAAATGAAGGAGAATAAATGTCCTTCTTTATCCAAGGTGGAACCCCATTGGGTATGTACAAGAAATTGATTGAACTACACCAAGCAGGAAAGGTGTCCTTTAAGTACGTCAAGACATTCAATATGGATGAGTATGTCGGTAAGTAAACGAAATCTCTACTCACTTTTGACAATTAAAAAAATTATTGTTTTCATTGATCTAACCAGGACTCCCACAAGAACACCCAGAGAGCTACCACCACTACATGTGGTCAAATTTTTTCAAACACATTGATATTAAACCAGAGAATGTTCATATTTTGAATGGGAATGCTGATGATCTTCAACTGGAGTGTGAACGTTATGAAGAGAAAATTCTTGAGGCTGGTGGAGTTGACCTTTTCGTCGGAGGAATCGGCCCTGATGGTCACATTGCATTTAATGAACCCGGATCATCACTTGTGTCCAGAACAAGAGTGAAAACATTGGCACATGACACCATCATTGCTAATGCTCGTTTTTTTGACAATGACTTATCAAAAGTCCCAAAACAAGCACTGACTGTCGGTGTCGGGACAGTCATGAATGCCCGAGAAGTAATGGTTCTAATTACTGGAACTCATAAAGCATTTGCTTTGTACAAGGCAATAGAGGAGGGTGTGTCACACATGTGGACTGTCTCAGCCTTCCAACAACACCCACATACAATCATGCTGTAAATTATTCTTTTAACTTTAGAGTCAGCCGTAGCTATTATTCAATCGTATATATTTTGTATTTCAGTTGTGACGAAGATGCAACACTGGAATTGAGAGTTAAAACAGTAAAATATTTCAAGGTAAGGTAAACAAAACGTTACAATTCATTTTAAATTTCGCTCTATATTCTTTATTATCATTCATTCTAAAGTGTTGTCCCCTTCTTTCTAATAGATATACTTTTCATAGTCAAGCAGTTTTTTTTTAATTTTCGTTTTACTTTATGTTTTTGTTTCGTTTTTTGTTTAACTTTTCTTTCCACTTTTCAGACGTCTTCTCTCAGCCCTCTTTTTAGCTTCAACACGCATAATCGCTTTGACCATAGCGGGCATTGTGTCCCTACGATACGCTTTGTAACGCAAAGTCACCCTTTGTTCAGCTACTATAGGGCTGGCTTCCTCTTGATAATCGTCATTTTCATAGTCGTAATTACCTGTAAAAAAAAATAAAAACTACTGCTCTGTATGCGGTTCGTTTAATATCAATTCTCCTTTATGTGAGCATGCTAAGTTTACAATGAATATATCCACAACAAATTCTTGACTCCAATCAAGTCTATCCAGGGTTCGTAAAGTCTATTCAAAATCTTGTTCAAATTGCCCTTCCTTCCATGCAATAAATGCAGGATTCACCATGCAATCCTAGCGCCTTTCTGCTACCACATCAAAACTTTTTTACGTATCTGACCACATATTACTAATGAACTATGGTCTACCACAAACAACAGATTAAGACTAAACATAATAATTTAAATCAACTTTTATTTTGAATTTCAGAATCTTTGGGGCGTCCACAGCAAACTGATTGAAGATCCACTCAAAGTTTAGTTTCTACTTCGCACTCCTCGAATTCCTAAATGCTGCGCTAGCCTGTATGAACTACCATGGCCTGCCTGACTAATGTCTATTATTTTATCCTAATAAATATTGAAACTGGTTTTCGATTTAAAAGTATTGCCTAATTTAATCTCGTCGTATGACGTCGATCAATTTGGAAATGTTGCCCATATAATAAAAGTTCACGCATTGCTAGTGTTGAGTTTTTTTTGGTCAAGTATTTTTCGTCTCGTTTTTTGGTCAAGTTGTTTTCGGTCATGTCTTTCTTCTTATTTTGTTTTTTTTTGGTCCAGTTTTTTTTTGGTCTAAGCTTCATAATGGTATGTGTAATGAATATGATCGAACCGAATAAGAATTTGGAAGAATTGTTCGTCGTTAAAAATAAATATCAACACGACTTCAAAATAAAATATTGTTAATATCTTTTACTTGCAATTCTGGCAAATGTGAGTTTTTTAAATATATGTTTATGTTATATGAATTCACTTTCCTGTCCTTTCCTAACCACACAAATAGAAACAAGATTTTTTTTTGCATGCAGAGAAATTAAATCAGCAATTGTAAAGAATGATGTTACGTATGTATTTAGTTAATCTACATCCATACTTGGTTCAGTTGAATTACCCTCAGTTTGACCCTCAGTTGGAGTTTTGTTTGTGTCCTTGGATTCCTTAGTATCCATCGATTCTTCCTTCGGGGGATCAACTTTAGGCTTGCTTTTATTAATGATAGGAGTTACCGCTAGATTAAATGTAGCCTTCTTTTGAGATATATCCGTTAGTAGGATAGGAGGTTGAGAATCTTTTCGTGCGTTTTGGATTTGACCACATGCTTTGTCGAGCCAGGCAGAAGTATGGTCAATTTCATGAACCAGTTTCTTGATCTCGCTACTCTCTAAGTGATCATACGAAGGATCTTTATTCTGAACAGCGTCAACTACTTTCCGTGCTCGTGAAATATCTACACTAAGATTTTCAATAGCATAGGGCATCTCATCAAATTCCCTCTTCCTGCACTTTACAGGTTCTCCCAAGTTCTGTAATAATCGTTCAAGGAAGCCCAAATTAATTATAAATATCTTGTGTGGTTTCTTAACTTCAAATAGTTTACTGCATTCCATTACCTTTAGTTCCTCGAGTCTCTGTAAATATACGGCTTTCCTTTCATCCTCTCCCTCATCATAAAGCCACTCCTCTTGCTTATTCAGCGTCTCGATTCCGCGAATTCGGTCCTCATCTCTCAGAAATTCTCTCAACTCCGAATCAAGTTTGTCTCGCAAGTCATAAACATATTCCTCCAAAGCATTCTTTGCATCAATACGATCCTTTTCCAAACGATCTTGTGCAACTAACTTACCCTACATGTTTCAAGTGTTTTCGTTAAATTTGTCCAAGTTTCTAGCATCATGGAACTGGAATTATGGGGAAAAAATTATACCTCGGTCTCAATCAGATGATCCAATTCAGTCCGATGAAATCCATGGGTTTCTACTTGAATAGGCAAGTCAATAACCTTGAACTGTTGCTTCTTTGGCTTCGGTTTTTTTTCAGCTGGCGTGTCCTGATCAAGATAAAAAATTACACATTCTGACTATCTCACTTATGACTTTATGACATAACACCAAAGCGAAGTTCCTTACGTCTTTAGAGGCATCAGAAGATTGACTGTTACTTTCTTTGCTTTCCTGAGAAGCCTGGGATTCATCAGGAGATACTACATCCGATTGCTCAGTACTTTCTTGGGACATGGGCTCAGCTTGAGAGTCAGGGTTCCCATTCGCACTTTCCATGGGTTCTGGTTCAGGCTGCAAATAAAATATGTAATGCTAAATAAAATACTGTCACAAGTGTATTAGGTCAGACCGGAAATTATTAATTTACCTCCTGATCGTCTTTCTCGTACGCCGACGCAGCCGGCATGCTGAAGATCCCATTAATATTCACATGAGCTTTTACTTTTATCTTAATGTTTTCTTCAGGAGTAGCCTTCACATTGGAAATCGTATAAGCACCTAATAAATATATAAATAAAAGTATTTCCAGAAACAATAAGCGAGAAAAATTAAAACTTAATGGAATTCTAGAGCATAAATTACCGATTTCGGGTTTGAGGAATGGAGCTTTGGAATTGTAAGCTGCTTTTAAAGTAAATGGTTCTCTGCGGTAGAATGTTAACATCTTTGTGAACGGAATTGGGTGATACTGAGGAAATACTTCCATCTCACTACACACAAAGAGTCAGTAATTACTCACAAAAATGGTTCAAAACAAGGACAAAATAAATTCGTACCCTTTGCCGCTGGCAGATTCGTCAAATATAATTTTTATAGGAAACTGCTGAACATCGGTAACGATAAATTCCTTCACTTTGAATGCTGGTGAAAGAATAGCACACATCAATGCACATCCTCGAGCTACAGCTTCATCCTGATTCAGCGTTGTTGAAGGGACTTTAGAGAACGCTCTTTCGATCATGTGTTTAATTGCAGGCGTCCTGGATGCACCGCCCACAATTTCAACTGCATATATGTCCTCCAACTTCAATCCTGTTAGAAGGGGGAATCAGTATTTCGTATGTCGAGTTACTAGTTACATTCTTACATTCCTAGTGAATGCCGCAAAGACAATTAACATTGATGTCTAACCTGAGCATTCCAAACACTTCCTCAAACATTGATCTACCCGTTCAAACAAGTCACTCGCCATAACTTCGAACTCGCTCCTGAAAAAAAGACAAACAAACAAAATACTTCAGAATGTTACGAATTTCCATCTTTTACTACGGTAGAATTTAATTGAGTAGCGTGACTAGTCTGCCTTAGTCATTATTCATTATTCCAGATTTCCAGAGCAGACAAGTTCACACATTGAAATCTTCTGGGAGTTGGAACAGAAAACTAACGAGAAAGGGTTACTACGGACCTCGTCAGTGAACTGGAAACATCCTTTTCGTCCATCAAACACTCAATGTTGAAGGGAAGTTTTGTTGAATTAGCAGACATCTGCTTCTTTAACTTTTCAACTTCCGAAGAAAGTCGAATGTATGCACGGTGATTTTCTCGTGGATCAATTCCATATCTTTTTTTGAATTCATCACAGAAATGGGTCGCAATAATAGTTGTAAAATCCCGTCCTCCGACGGTCGCATCATATGTTGTGGAAAGCATCTATTTGCGGAAGATAGCAACATGATCGACATATGTGCTTAAACTGAAAGATTTGATTAAGGTATATACGTACTTTCAATCTTCCTTTGTTGAACGCACATGCAAAGACTTGCAAGGCTGAGTGTCCACAATCGACGAAAACTACATGTCTGGGAGGCTCCTCCTCTCCAGGTAAGTCCTGCTTGTAGATTCCGTAGCTAAGAGCAGTGGCCGTTGTATCGTTGAAAAGGCGAAGGACATTAAGTCCAGACATTGCAGCAGCGTCCAAAAGACCTTGACGCTCAGCATTTGTAAAGTACGACGGACACTAAAAAAGTCAACTGTAATTTAGTACCTAGTACCTAGCTATGCTATTGTTTGGACAATAAACATATTCTTCAATATTGGGTACGACTAAACATACCGAAATAACGCAATCATGAACTGAAGTTTTGATAGCTTGCTCGGTTGTTTCTTTAAGCTTGGAAAAGAACATGGCGGTGATTTGCTCAGCTGAGAAATTTTGTTTCTCTCCGAGATAGTTGACATTTACCCCAATCCCTCCGTTCTTGGTCGATGAAAGATCAAACGGTAATCGAGCAACTTCCTCACTGTCGAGCATAGGTTCATTGAATTTTCGTCCGACTAATCTTTTGAATCCATAAATTGTATTCTTCACGTTGGTGATGTGTTGGTTCTTCGCAGCCACCCCCAGAATTCGTTGTTTTCCACCAAAAGCAACGAAGGATCTGTAGGCAATCAGCACAAATCAAATCAATCATCCGGAAATTATTAAGTAGTCACACCAAAATTACGTTTTCACTCTTTTCGATGGAAAACAGAGACTGACTGAATAAAATATTTGGTTAAAATAAAATGTTTGTAGACAAGTCAAAATAGTATATCAAAATTTTTAGAATAAAGTTGGGCTGTGATCAAAATTGAAATAATAGATACTGAAAAGAAAAAAAACACTAGGTCAGGTGTCGAAGTGTACCCCTCGCCTGTTCATAAAATCTATACCTCTAATCAGTCTATTCATTCTACTAATTGCAAAAAATTCCGAATGTTTGCCATTATCATAAAACTGAAGTCAGCGTGTTAATGAATCGCCCGTCCCAAAAAAAAAGAGTATGAAGCCACACTACGAACGAGTCAACAAATATTTCTGTTGTCTGTTGTGGTCATGCATCATGAAATAAAATCTGAACTTGATTTCCCTTTCGTGGAAGTTTGTCAATTTAATTTTTCATTATGAGGCCATAACATACATTGATTTCCGTTTGAATGGAATTGAGATGGACATGCAGTATATATATATTCGTGTTTATATTTAAGAATTTTTGAACGTAAGCCACTGAGTTTGAATAAGCGCCGGTAGTCGTACACACGTGCTAAATACACGAGTTACAGAAAGCATAACTTACGCATATTAAATTTCATTAAATAATACAAAAAATAGACAAATTAAAAGATTTGACATGACTTACGGTGTAGCCCGAAGACTGTAGTCATTGTCCACAGTTTCAATCCCACCTTGACGAGCTACTGCCACGTAGGATGACTCATCACCGAAATCAATTCCGACGACCGACATTCTTCTATCTCTCCCGTCCTGTTCGGTCCAAGTCTATATAAATTTGGAAGGAACTCTGAATGTATGTCAATTTGTTGGAAATCACTTGTCTCGTTGTGATCAGTTCCTAATCACTGAATAATGAAAAATTGAGTAAGTTGATATTGAATTGAGGTGATAGAAATGGTTTAAATTTGATAGAAGGAAGAGACTATTGACTTACGGGAAGAGGACGAGTGTGAAGTGAAGGAGCCGGCAGTGGCAGTGCTTTGGTTGGAGTGAGTGGCGAGTGGGATGGAAGAGCAGAGTGCAGAAAGAACAATCTAGATGCTTCCATCCCGCGTGCTCTCCATGTACTATGCACTAGCACTCATCGGCAATGGGCGGCATTCCATCAATTTCCATTCCCAATTCCCACCTCAACTCAAACACCCCGCTAATTCCACGTAAATCAACCACGGAGGAATTTCTAGACTCTTCCAAATTATTCCACTATCTTCCCAGGCTGACAATACTTTTTTTCGATCGGCTGTAGTCCTACAAAATTTTGTACTCCTTTGTACTCTTTTTGAAAAGCTTGTACTCCTGTGTACTACTTTTTCAGAAATCTCAGAAATATTTGTATAATATGCCAATTTTCTGACTAAAAACTAGTTTTACATGCAACCTATGTTAAGAAAACCGTCAAAAAAATTTCGCCTCCGGCGGCCGCTCCGCGGGGACCCCGCCTTTGCGCGCGGGTGTCCGTTTCTGACACTAAAGCGAAAGAAAGATAACCCCTGTTTGTGTCTACGTGGAAATTCGTTGTAGATAAAATGGCCAAAAAAAGTAATTCATTGTACCTAAAATGGTTATTCCAAAATGTCGAAAAATGTACTCCTTTCAGACTACGAAAAGTTGGTCACCCTGTATCTTCCTCATCATTCCATTCACAGACATAGACCCTGACAAATGGTCATCAGGGTCCCTTTTATGAATGTAGGACAGATTCCGGAACGATCATCAATAATGGCAGGGTCAAATGCTTAAGGTCTCTTTCCTTTTATGACTTTAGGACTGTGTACTATCAAACTAATTACGTCGGGCTCGAGTTCTCGAACGCACCAGAGAACGACCCAGGTGGATCCATTTTGGCGAAGTACTGGGGTATAGTGAGAGGAAAGACGGTGTGGGACAGACAGACAGAATTCTTGGGACATTCCTAGGTACACCCTTCACCCTTGGTAGTTACCTCATGACCGAAAGCCAGGGCCATTCCCTGTCAGCTGTGTACTCCCACAAAAAGGCCTAAGTCTAATACTGATAAAAAAACCAAGGGCTTTATAATCTGGATAACCTCATCATAATTAACTGTTGTAAACGAGGGAACCTGGCGTGTCATCTAAGACGGAACCTCTTCGGAAGTAAAAAACAAGAACTCAAGGACAGTTGACAGTTACGTATCAGGTTACGTATATATAGTTGATTGTTTCCATACGAGTCATACGACTGTGCTGGTTATTCTTGCTACCCGGAAACAAGCAAAAAATGTTTTGACTACAAATTCTCATTGTACAATTTAGCCCCATTGTTAATACTCTCATTTTATTTTGACATGCCTATCCACGTGTAATTTAAATTAAAAAGTCTTCACTCCTTCTTAGTTGTCACTTACGATTAGTGAAAGTCAGGGCCGGCCTTAGCAATATTTGCGCCCGGTGCGAGATACTCAAATCCGCCCTCCGGAACGATAATTTTTCGAAATGCGAGAAAATGAAATAAATATGGAGGAAGGTACTATAGTTTAGTTCACCAGTCTGCGTATCTTATTTTGTATATTAATTTTCTTAGCCATTTTGTTTGCACAATCAAGTCAAAAATCTTTGAAATCTATGGTGCCTGTGACTTGACTCTCGATGGATAGGGTACCCAAATCTGACAATCTGTTTGTTCTATAGTAGCTCCTAAATATGTTTTGACAAGTTTAAGCACTGTGAAACTCCTTTGCCTCGACACAATTGTAACTGGTATGGTTATTAATATTCGCCAGGCGACAACCAGGTTTGGGAAACAGTCGACGTAATTGTTTACGAGAATGAATTCCAGGGAGGCAAACGCTGACAAGGAAACTAAGCCACGACACACTTTGAGTTCTCAGTAGCTCGGATATCAGATGATTCAGGAACCACAATAGGTACAATCAAGCGGAATACCTCATTGGAAAAGGTCAGCTCAAATAGGATCTTAGACATCATATTTCAGCTCCATCTGAGAGCGCGTTCGCGCGTATGGAAGGCCGGAATTATAAAAATTCAGATATTCGACGTTTTTCAGCTGTTGTTGAAAGCCATGAAAACTTCAAAATTTTGATAAATGAACGCCACCACTACATTCCAAAGTGGTTTCTGAAAATTTTAAGCCATGGGTTGACATTTACTGAGCAAGTCGATTTTGCCGCATGTGTTAAATTGAATAAGAACTTCACTACCTACGATGTCCAAAGTCGATTATCGAATAATGAATCCTATTTGTCTCAAT
>JAQFYE010000613.1:0-32560 GCA_034694305.1 Protaphorura glebata
AATATCAAGTATAGATAGCTTAATAAGCTCAATAATTAATAATTTCACTCTCATAAATACCTCTCTAATGACACCGATCAATCAGGACTGATGAGTGTAGCACAGATTACTGGTCACGGAAATGAACTCGGGTAGGGATTAATAAGCCGCTTGATACCATACCACGTGAAATCCATAGTTTCATGCAAAACGTAGATGACAAGTCAAATGTTGAAGAAGGTAAATGTTAACACATGGAATTTGACCGATTCCTTCCATTGTGGCCGGTTGGATTAAGTCAAGTTGTATCGATTGATATTTTATAACGAGTGTGCACGTGCTAATATAGTGTAACAATTTTTTTTCCATAAAAGAAAGTTCCTCCCACAAGATCTCCCTTAAGTAAAGAAAAGGTAGACTTTGTGTAAACCAGCCGGTCCGGTTGAATCCATTTTAACATGCAAATGTATAGTTGAAGAAAGACAAAAAAACTAGTTATACATTCGCGATTCATCCATCATTCCGGTCACAGCCGTTGACGGATCAATTATTGTGCCTAATCCTTAACCCTTTGATTTTTTTGAACGATCAAAAGGAGGAGTGTGTAAGTGTAACATACAATTGCAAATATTCCAAAGCAAATGGTTGTGGGAAAATCTGTCTTACTTCAGAATGACATCTAACTAATCAACTTGAATCATGTTTTTATGACTTGTTACATGGAGCTAAAACTCAAGGGACAGTGGATAACTTTTATGTTATATTATATCTCCTTATTTGCATTGTGGTCAAAAGGGTTATATAGTTAAGACGACAATGCAAATTACCAATTATTCTGTAAGATCACACGGGAAGGTCAAAATACATGAGACTTGAAAAATTGTTATTACAGGCATGAGCATGTGGGGAGACATATTTGCGAATTCCACTCAAATGTGAAAAAAGGAAAGATGATTAAATTGTTAGTTTTAAAAATAATCCTAAATATTATTAAAAAATTAAAGTTTATAATTCGAAAAAATCGCCAGCTTAAGATGCCAGTACCAGCTGGGTATAAATGCAAATAATAGAATGAAATGTCTTTTGAGATTTGTCGACCCACGGGAAATATATGTATCGTAAGCAAAATGACACTAATAATCAAATCTAAAATTTGATCACGTATTTTCTTTCGTATTTAATTAAACAACTTGTTTCGACAACTCACGCCAGTTTGTTTAATTTAATTTGGGGTTTAAGAATTGTCAGCAATAAACTAAACCTAGTTAGCCTAACCGAGGTGTAGAGCTAATTCCGTTTATTTACTTAATGTAGGGTGTTCCAAATGAATGTACTGTACTCTCAGAAATTCATAGTTCTGGACCAGATTTTTGAAATAAATATTGTCATTGAAATATCAGTGGCCCTTGTTTTTTCACAATTTTGCGATTCTGACGCGTACGTTCAATATTTCTGCGCTCCCAAGACCTAACAACGGAGTTATTATTCGTCGTACTTACAGTTCGAGACCTCCATATTTTTTTCCAATTTTTTTTCGCGGTTTTAAAAATTTCAAAAATAATTTTCATGATTCCGATATTCCCGAGATTATTAAAATTTCATGAAAACAAGACACAAATTTTGAAAATCTCTGAATTTTTTGGAAATAACTGTTTTGAAATTTTGATAAAAGAATTCAAATTTTGAAAATCTCGAAAACACTTGTACCAAGAGGTGGATGCAATGCAGTCACTAGTCTGGGTAGGGCTAATAACAACATTTAGGCCCTGGGGGTCCAAAAAGAAGGAAGGGTGGTAATCGAACATACCAGTCACTATTCGCAAATTGTCAAAATGTCGATGTTTCAATAACATTTATTTTGAAAATCTAGTACATATTTCGGAAACCCGCTAAATTAATTTGTTTAAGTTTAAATGTTTTAAACTTACAGACTCATACAACCGTTCTAGGAAATTAAGTGACTTTTCTCATGAATATCAATTAGTCGACCGACCAAGTGGCAGAAGTTCAGTTCCTCAGTTACAAAACCGAGTCGGATAGACGCCAGCACTTAGTTACAATTTTTGTTCGCAGGTTTCCGGCGTCTGGCTGAACAACCTCGTTTGTCTTGTTAAAATGAACTTTTTCTTGCATAATCAATTACTAACTAATCCTCCAATGACGGATAGGATGCATCACCATTGCAAATTTTAAAGACAATGACACTATTACAAATTCAAAACTCGTTCTTAAGTCTGCCTGCTTAATATTTTTTAAGTAAAAATTGTCTAGTGTTAATTTATGAAATGAATCTCGAGATCTGAAAGGTATCACCTTCAGGATTAAAGTGCAGCACTGCAGTGCGGTACAAAGTTATCGCAATTTTGGTAAAAGAAACGTAAAGGATTATTGTCTGGATTAAAAAAACCGGTTTTGTAAATGTCCTTTCAACTCTCTGCCGTGCTACAGCCACCACCCAATGCACTGCTCCTCCGAAAACAAGCCATAAAACATTGAATTGTAGCCAAACCCTGACCTTTCTTTGCCTCCGTCTCGGGATGCAACAAAAATATTGAACAAACAAACGCTTTTGATAATGAATTTAAATGTTGTTTAAATGATTAGGATTTATGAAGACTTCTTTGTAATCGTTAATGACATCACAAACTAAGGAATTTGTAACGCTGCAAATATTTACTACCGACATAAAATCTAGTTTTCAGGTTATACAAGATTTATAAAGGAGAACGGCATTAAAATTTGGACATCATAAACCACTTACCAAAGTCCCTCTATCAGTTCTCATCCTCGAACTGCCTCAAATATTTCTCTATCGCAGTGAACAATTAATTGCTAGAATTTTACTATTTTTTTTTAAATCTGTAGTTATGTAGAATCTGGGATATTAAGATTGTTAAGAATAATCTTGACGACCTCAGCTGCTTGTACGGTTAGGTTTAATTCCCTGGCACTAGGAGTTCTTTTTTCGGTTATGTAAAGCACTTTCTGAATACAGTACATTTTGGAAAAATTGATAATTTTTTCCGTCAAGATTGTGTTTCCTTAAGCTTTCTGGTATACCGAATCAAAATCTCGACGCAAATAATTATTTTGAATTTTTTCAAAACGTTCTGTAATGCATCTAATGGGTACCTCTCAACATTCACCTGATATGAAAATTTGGTATGCATTTTAACCCGTGATTATTCAACTTTCACAGGGGGACCTCAGGAACTTTTTTGACCAAACTTTCCGAGATATGTGAAAAAAGAGTGCTTCGATCGCAGAAACCCACTCAGGAGATGCCAATGCGTTAAGAATATTGGATGTCGGGTCTATGGTCCTGGCAGGCATGTGAAGACTCTCCCTTGCAAGTGTTTATCAAAATCTAAAATTAAAATCCACCCCGTGGAATATAATTTTTTCCCGTCAGTACTGTTATCCATAAGTTTCCTTAAGTAAAAATTCTACACTTCAGAACGTCCAGATGTAATTGCACAAGTGATCGGATTCTCAATTTTAATATGGCGTACGATTCTAAATAATTTTATGCATTCAACATTTCAAACCCATTTCGAGCATCGAGCATTCAGTACAATACATACGAGCTGTCTACGCAACGTACATCTGAAACTGATTTGTCCCAGCTTACCATTAGACAGTAGTGCACTACGCCTCAGTGTCTAACGCAAAATGAGTAATTCCGAAATTTGACGTAAATATCTTTTCACTTCTCAAGGATTTAATGTAATACATTGAACGCATTAATTGACATTCACAATAACAAAGATAACAAGACATGGTAAACCTTAAACATCCTTACGAATTTCATATACAGAATGAGTTAGTTCCCTTTTTGACATAAGGATGTTACCCATAGTGGTAGGGAAGAACGGAAGCTACAAGCTACATTGAAACCTCTTTGAGAAAGGCGACCCTTATTGCTACTAAACTAGAAGGATTTCAATAAGCCTATTAAAAAGAATTTTGATTTGATTTTTCGTAGTTTTCTGGCTCCTTATCGTGTGTTATAAAATAGAAATGTTTCTACTTACTAATAAAATTTCCGCTGAATTTCATGTGCAGTCTGGTGTACTGTATAAGCGTATTGGCTTAATTTGAGCTGGTAAAAACGAGTTGGAGCAAAAGCGTGATGGAAACTTCATGATCTGGCTTGGTTGGTGAAGAAGGAACGGTGAACCATCCATCATCATAATATCCATACATATTCATAAATATCTACGAAAGCCAAGAGACACGTTGATCCTGTTGCTGTTCAACGATCTGGTTTCAAAATCACTGAAACAGTTGAATTTATTGGTTTTTCGTGCGAGGAACCACTTATCTATCCTTCAATTTTTTATATTTCCACTGATTGTCCAAGAAAGTACGCTCAAGTGCATTCTTCGAACCTCGCTCTCTGTATAATAGTCATGATTTCTCCATTTCATTGCTTACAAAGTTCGAACTAAATCGTAATCGCAAATTCCCAATTCCAGAATGATGCATGGGGTATTTCATGCAACATTAGAGAAAACCTGAACTGGATTCTGACAGAAGTGGCGTGGCAGGACGTTTAAAAAACCAAAACCAGTTAAACAATATCACACTTTACGACTTACGGGAAGATACGAAGAAATGACTTGTGAAATTTATTACATTTTTAATTTCTCTAAACCCAATTTTCCACTGTGCAACTTAAAATTTATTGGAAATCACATGTGCTGACGAGAAAACCCCTTTAACAGTATATTTGATATACCATTGCCTGACAATTGAACCTCCAAATTTTCAAGAACAATAATCCCAGATAGGCAACATTTATTTCATTGTGTGCGGACACATCATTATTCAGAGAAAATTATAGTAACTCCGCTGTTAAAACTACAACAGTTCCAATAAGATTTTCTTTGTCATTTTGGGGAAATTAAATTTCCCTGTCTATCACAACTAAACTACTCGCATGATTGACAAATTTGGCCAACTCTATTTGCTATTAAAACTATTTATTACAGAAAATGCATTTGACGAGAGTAAGACGATTAAACTGTTTCCGAGTAAATTCCGGCATACCCAAATATAGAAAATTGCAAAAATGAAAACTATTAAAGACCGAGCATCGCCGATTTTGGCATAAGATTTTCAACAAAATTGATTATTTTTAGGCTAAAAGACAAAACAATTCCACCGTAATCTAAACGAGACCTGCTAATATGACAGATATTGTTAAATTAAATAATCCGGACTTCGTTTAATTAGGTCGCGTGAGTAGCACATAAGTAATTTGGGACCAAGTGTAATACCAACGTTTTAACATAATAGTAATGGAATCGTTGACCTCAATCTTAACCCTCAACTAATTGTTACATTAACGTATTTCTCAAACTAATTAATTTTTTTTTCGTTAAAGCTAAGTGGAAATGTCGTAAGCTCACTGAAAATTTTAGCACCGCAACCCACCTGTGCACGTAAAGTAAATATCATAGTCTAAAATTTATGACAAACTAATGAACTACAGCCTTTGTTGATTTAGGAGATCAGAAGATGTCTTACAGCAACAAGAGTCTTGACTACTTGTAATTTTAACAACAATTAATTTTCTCCTGTCTACTGTAAGTGTCGATGTAACTTGGTTCGCGTGGTACACACAAATTCGACCGGTCAACTCAAACAATTATGTACACACACACATTCATGAAAGAAAAAAATGGTTCAGTAAAAGTTTGTGACAAAAAGTAAATGAACTGTGATGTTGATTTAAGAGGAGTAAGAAGAAGTTTGCAGTTTGTAAGTCTTTCTGACACTGAAAAGACGTGCTTGGCAAGTGGTTTGATGACTTTGAAACTTGAAACCAGGAATACATAGTCTTCTTGGACGTTGAATTGGCCATTAAGGTTGCCAGCCACAGCCACAGTTTAGAAGAGTAGTCCATGCATGACCAAGTATAAACTTTTGGAAGAAGTACATGGAAGGAGTCAGATTTTTAAAATGTGTAGAAGATTCATACAAAAATCCGCCTTCGGGGGATGGCTGCAAGATCTGCTCAAGTTTTTTTTTCATTATTCAGCTTCAATCGTCTTTTATACGACTTTTGATACGAGGATACACCATCCCCATCATCATGATCGCAATGTTAAAGATAGTGTACACTAATGTGGTGCGGTAAATACAAGGTTCCCCTTTTATTACACCACTATGAACTACAATTTCTTATCTGTCAAAAAATTATTTTGCCATTTGCCTAGTCCAACCCTAGTGAGCCGATCGACTGCAATTTTTTTAATCCGCGATATTTTATACAAATTTTTTTCCTAGTCTCAATGTCTTGGACAAGGTCACAAATCAGACAAATCATACTCCGGAAGGTAGCAGGCTGGCGGAGGGGCTACTCTATCTGCGATAAAATACGTCACCACAAGAGATATATCATTGAAGTCAGACTTGGTGGTACGAAGTACTTAACCTTTTGACCTATGTTTGTGGATCCAGATTCTGAGCCAGATGAGTCAGTCACTGAATATGTACAGGACGGGGTATCCACGGAATTTATGCTCCGAATAGTTCAATAGTGTTTTCAATGTACATGTACATGAAAATAATATTTCTTGACCTGTTAATGGATTCTTCTGAAATCTTTACCGAAAGTTTCACGAACTCTATGTCTGAAAAGCATTCTTTCTGAAATCTGAAAAGGATATTTTATATACTATTAAACGATGTGACGACTTCAGTCCATCATATGCTAATCACGCTCGATAAATTCTGGTTCCCAAAGCCCGGCTTATCGCCGGGTGTACATCGTTTAGGAATCCAGTTAATACCGGCTTGTAACATTTTTAAAGAATAGAAAACAGGATAGTTAGGGTGCTGTAAAGACCTTAATAACAGACGAAAGTCATTTGATTATCATATCAGGATAAATCATTAATGGCCAATCAAATTTTTTCAAGTCATGTTTTACAAACGTGGATTCAATTATAATTTTGCAACCTGCAGAATTAAAATAATTTATTCGGCAATAAAGTTAATGACATTCTTGTTTACAGTGCAGAGTAATAGAATGAGATGAACGTTTGAGTCTGAGCATGCACTCGTGTACTCGGTGTCGCAAAAAGGGTGAAGGATTTCTTTCTGATCGTAAAAGTTGTAAAATGTTAGCAGACAAGTGAATAAAACCTTAAACTTTCTCATTCGACGACGACTGTTGACCTTTATTAATTTTTTCTAGTGTGGATAAAGCTAAGCAATATTATTCGGTAAAATCTTATTAGAAGTTACTCTCTCCACGTGTCCAAGCAGATCTGGCTAAAACATTCAGGATTATAGTTTCGTGTGGGCTGGTCAGCAATATGAGTGTTTGTCGGTGAATAGAATTATTTCCGATTTGTCATTACTACTTGTCACGTTTTAGAAGAAAATGGTTCGGATTTTTGAAAGATTCTAACAGATAATCAAATTTTAATTCAAGACGGTCAGATTTATACTAATGACTCCTCTTCAGTTAGTTTTTGATCCTTTTCTTTACATGAAATGCAGCCTTGTTAAATTTTCTGTCATACAAATGATAAATGCAGGATGGTCAATTATTTCAATTTTACACTACCTTTTTGCTAATCCGAATCTTTGTCATTCCCAAACAAGCAAGCTTTACGCTTCTTTAGTTTAACCCTGTTTGACATGGTCAGGCGTGTGAACCACGCTGTTCTAATTAGTGATCAACTTTACTTCAATTTACCAATTTCTCCTGTTGTTGTATGGTGATATTTTTACTTTCTTGACGAGTTGAATCCTTAGGCAGGTTGGAATGAACTTTTGACATAAAAGTTTAGTGACTCGTGAAACAAGGTGTAATAATTGTTCACACCTTTTACGCTCAAGTTTCAAATTGCATGAGAGTTGTATAATGAAATTATGGCAATAAAGGTAGTATCTTTAAAATAAATACAATCACGGGCTGTTTTATTTACAATCGTTCCTTATGACAAACCAAATGTGACAATAAACTTACGACTTGAAGAAAGAATTGTACGACCGCTTTAATTTTTCATACTTTTTTGTAATGTAACATTATTTCCTGAAGTTGCGAAGTTCTTAGGCATCTTTTTCCAGATGTGTTAGTTTTCAATCGATTAGTTCGAATAATTGCATCCCTTCCGTACATTTAAAATTTAAGGTTTAAACATTTTGAATTTACATTGTTATATTTGTGTTTTATTTGTCCTGGCGAGGTGACCACCTACAACGGTAGGGCGTTACCTTTATCTTTATTCATTCAGTAATTTTTACGTTCCAATATCTCTGTCCAAGTGAAATGTATGACTCATTGTATTTGAAATGAAACGTTGTCGTGAATAAAGAGAATTTGAACAACAAGATATTCGGACGTACATATACGAAGTTTCAGAATTCCAAATATATAAGACAGTGCCTCATATAGCGTGCATTATCTCAACTGTCACTTGGGAACTGTCTGTCCGAATGAGTTAAACAGCACCGAATACGTTAAAAAATTTGCTAAAATGATTGTCACAAATCGTATTCGGTGGATTCACGAAACGCAATATGGAACTTGGAAGTTAGCTCTCGCTGCATTGCGTGGACAAATACAATTATTTATTGTATTGAACCGTGGAGGAACCTTCAGGGAGTTTGTTTATGCCATCTCTGCCGCCAGGTTTGTCGATTTTGCCCTATACTCAGATTGATGAATCGTAAAGAGCAGAAAATACCTGTCTTCGGTTTGGAATTCAAAATATAAATGCTAAAGTACATGAACTCCAATTAAGCGAAATATTATGTCTCAAAGTTTGGTCAATCGGGTTTGGTGAGGGATTGTCGGGATATTCGCATGTACATATAATTTGGAATTTGAACCTGACTAACCTTAGCAGAAAATATACAATTCAAAGTGTCTTAGACGAGAGTTCAACTCAAAATTTATTCTAGTATTAGAAAATGGCCCTCCCTATTGTCTCTTAAGTGGCCACTTGTTGAGACAAAACAAAATCCACAAGTCACCACGCGCATCTTACAGAAGGAAGAGAATTCACCATTTTCAATCATTTTCCCGTGCAAAAGTGTAAATTCTAAAAACTTGGAGAAGAATAGAGGAAGCAGTGCGTATAACGGAGCGAATCTCCTTTCTCACTCAAACAACAACACAAGAAGAGCGAATAAACTTTTTTTTCTAAAACTTATTCATGATTTGATACATACATATGATGTAGGAGACACTTTTTTTCTGTACGTTTTGCCAGACAACAATATAGAGTCCGGATCTTCCAGAAATGGTCGTCTTTAAGAAGTCGAGTGAGTCCCAGGATGACACAACTAATTTATTTTGCTGACATCATCAATCATTCCATGCATGCCATGATCAACAGAATCGGTTGCAGTAGAATAGAAATGAAAGCTTCAGGTCTGTCGCGAAGTCAAGGAGAACGCAAACTTGGTTGCAACATGAATGAGTTGTCTTCAGGAATTCCCAAAAAATAAGACAGGTCACCAGGGTTTTCCAGTGAAGGCATAGCAGTAAAAACAGTCCCTAGGGTGCTAATTGTAAGCATTCCTGTGGAATGAATTAATTCTGATGCCAATCTTAAAAAAATCTCAGCTAATGAGACAAAGTATAATTTTACACGTCGACAACATTCATGTACCATTTTAATTCGTGTATTTTATTGTGTGGGTAAAAATGCAACAATTGATCAACGCTTTTAATTTGTTCACTGCGGAGGGAAAGAACACACCTAGATATTTTCTAGAGAAAATATTTAATTGACTGAATCCTACTAGAAACAGGCTCTTATGAGTTCATACTCCTTCAAAATCTTAAATTCCTCTGGCTGTTTCCAAATTTTCAGGGAAAAGGAAATCCATAAGCATATTTGATTTTAATAACCATTACACTTATTCCTCACAGTTTTGTGTGAATAGTTGACTCATTAAATGATTATCAACATGTCACTTCGTTTCAATCTCTGGCGTTCATTTCGAATTAACCTGACGATTTTTAGAATGAAGTGGACATTTTTCCTTATTCGACTATCACACTTTTGAGGAAATCTAGGAAAAATATCAGTCAAATTAATCTGGCTTATTATCTGGCAAAAAATTATTTTTGCCTGTATTATCTTCCGAGAAAGTGTGAATATAAATTCGTTTGAAATTATTAGTGAATAATAAACGATGGGGAAGTGACGGCCGAATATTTTAAGAAAAATTCCGCCTTTAATCGGAAAACGAAATATTTGGTTGTGCGGTCAGTGCAAGTTAAGATTACCCTTCCGGGTAATTGAAAAGTCGGTTGCCAGAAATTCGTCCTAACTTGAATGCATTTAGCCTTTCTAAGAGATTCCTTCTGACTAGACGCCTACTAGAGATTACATGAATCGGCTTGTCCTGTCTGAGATGCATTTCCATGAAACCGGATTCAGGGTTGATGCCCTTGAAAGTCCTACCTGAGTTAGACTAAAAATAAATGAATGAGTTGCAAAAATGCGTTCAACGAAACGAATTCCGTTGCATTAATTCTTCCCATTAGTCTGATGACGAGAATTCACACTGAGAACTCGTTCAAGTGTCTCGGACTCAAGACTCACAATTTTATTCATTTCATGCACCAGGGGAATTAAATGGGCCAAAAGAATTTAACACACAATCACAAAATGCTTCGTTTCGTGTCGCCTTAGAAGGGAGTGTCCTCAACTGCAATGAACGGTTCCTACAACTAGCAAACCGCAAATACCGAACTAGAATGATCTTTCATGAAATAGGAGGTCTCATGTTTTGTTTGAAACTTTTAACTCCTACAGATTTTGACAAACCTTGAATTTAGATGCCTTCGTTCTCTTTTCAGCCCTTTGCGCGTTTTGATTTTATCTGCCGCAATTTATGATACCTGAGTGATATCAATTGTTTTCGTTAATCGAGATCTGGATGCTGATATATAGAATCACAAATGGTCAGAATTTTTACAGCAAGGGCAAATTCCTTAGACAGGCATTTTATGACTTGGAGTTTTCCTGGCAAGATTTTTGGTAACACATCTTCTTGCATACTTTTAATATGCAAATTTTTCCGCCGAATTCTGCGCCATGATAATTTTTTAAGACGTGACATTGTGAGCTGTTTTCGATGCATTTACGTCTGATTCTCATCAATTCAAAATGAAAATACCGGATTTTGGCATGAAAATAATAATTTTTACGGCAACCAGGAGTGCTAAAAGAAAATACGAAGAACTTGGTCACAGATCTCTTGTACTGACTTCCTGAGAGTTAAACTTAAAGGGATAAATTTTTAAACGAGAATGAAAAGTTGTTCTAAAATCATATTTGAATAATGTAGTCCTGAAATATTGAATTCCAAACAACGGGCGCACTGTCCTTATTCGATTGGTTACACGTTTTTATGTTCTATAGTAGACTGGCCGTAATTTACCACCAGGAACAATTGACACGGAAGGAAATAATGTTAACTTTGTCCGTTCTTCATTTTACCTGCATAGCACAACGAAATCTCAATCTAGTAATTCCAAATAATTGAGATGATACAATTTCGGTATTAACTAGTTCTTGGAATTCAATCAAGAAACAGAAGAGCAGACGGCGGCGCGTCTCGAATTGTCTTTGTCACCATCTCCGTCTGTTACCTTAGAGTTATTCAGTGGCATGAAGATGGACAATTGTTCGGTGTTGTTTCGTGATTCACCGTGAATCATTATTCAGTGACTTGTACAATATATCTCCCACTCCAATCTGTTCCAATGAAGTCCATCCCACCCAATCTAATCACAATTTCTTCCTATTGTATTTGTTTGCTCAAATGAATAACTTTACCAAACTTTAGATATGGTATTTCTACTCGAGCAAACCATGTAATGGTCTACTAAGACCACAAAAGCGTTTTGATTCTCACTTCAGTACTTAAGTCTATACAATTGTACTTATTTATTTCAATGGATAAAGAGTTACGAAATAGTGTTTGGGATTCCTAAATCTACGAGCTTTTGCAGGTAGTCAAATATTTTTAATGTAATTCGGTAATCCGAAGTTAAGATTAGACGAAAGTAACTCGAAGGAAAACTAAACTCTTCAACATATTACAATTTTTGACTGCGAAATCGCATAAATCGCGATCATTTACATGTACAAGGCCAGATGCAAGAAATATAGCAATTTTATGAATCGTATGACCATTCCGTCTTGAGCGGGTGTTAACTTCCGTGCAATTCTGACTTATCAAGTAACGTCATACTGAAAACAATGTTACTTCTAATTCTAATTCGAAACATGAAGACTAAATTAGTATCGCAGATGAGATTTATTACATAGTGATGGGGCATAACGGACAGAATCATCCAGTTTATTTTTAAATACTCGTGCTTTTCCATCTCAAGCAAATATTTAATACCTTTTCATGACGAGAACCCCTTGAACTCTTTCAGATAAACATTTGTCTCCTTCGTTAAGTCCGTCTGGGTTTTAAAATCTAAGTCATTTTCTTACAAAAAATACACGAAAAGACCATGGCTTGTAGTTGCAGTGCATGCCAATGATAGGAATATTTACTCATTACCGAGTATTGTCTTTGAACCTGAGATATTTTGCAATTCTTTATAAAAATAACTTATTTCATATACAGTGATTCTACGATAGACATAAGCAAGTATGAACATTCAGATGTACGTTCCCGCTTCTGTAATCCATTCAAAAGAAAAAACTTGTTGATTTCAGTAATGAGAAACACAAATTGATTATATGGTTGTAATAATTGGCGATAAAGAGAAGGATGTGTATAGAAAGTCATTATAGGTTAACTTGCGGTCTTGCAATTGCAAGCCAAACGAACTGCGTGGGCTTGAATCAATAAAATATGTTTTGAACACCAGCGTCAGCCTCATCATTACTAACAAACACGTCACTACTGACAAACATTTCAGACTAACGAGGAGTGTTCATCTTGACCAAATTGAAGGGTATGGGTAAGGGTGTTTCGAAAACAACTACCCAGTTGAATAAATTTTAACGAACAGTGTTCCAGAGACTGCAGAAACCGCCTAAAATAAATGTCCGAACATAGGGGGACACGAACCCCCAGAATATGAGCTCAGATTTCTACTACGCTTTTACCACTGGCGTCAATTTGTACATCCATCCAAGCCTGATTATTGTGTTGGCAATGAATTTGATATGCACAGAAAATTCAATGCAGTGTACTTAAACTTATTTACAAGGGAAATTCCTTGGAAGTTATTGGAGAAAAAAGGTAAAATACAACCTAATTAGCTAGCAGATTGTCATAATACTCTACTTTTTCCAAATTTAATCTTCGCTAAGAATGTTTAGTATGAGATCCGTCTGTTGATGCAATTGTTTAGCGCAAATATCGGTAAAGATAGTACAACAGATAATACTTCGAAGCAGACTACTTCCGAGACATCATAACCGCCGTTAACGAACTGCTAGAATATAATTAGTCACAACTCAGCAATACCGTACAAAGTGAAACTGATAGAAAAATTCTTGTAGTTATTTGTGTGTGCACATTGTGTTCGAGCTTGCTGTCGAGTTGCCAATGTAGGATTACTTGCATATTTATTCTGAAGTGCGCTTAGAATGTAAGACAGTCAATGATGACACCAATAACTGCACAAATGTATTTCCGGAATTTATACGGTATGTAAAAGAATAAAGTGGACTTCTACAGCGCATTTCTGGAGATACAAATTTGAAAACATAGAGCTAGGAAAAGCGATTTCCAAATGCAGGGGGTGGTTCATTTTCAGAAATTCCGGAAAGGTCAAAGGTCAAAAATTCTGGCCCAAAAAGTACTTTTTCAACTAGGTCGCAAAAAAATTTTTTCACCTTTCTATTTTTTATTCAAAGCGTGTTCAAATTCTGAAGATTTTGAGGTATCATACACCTCCGTGCGATTTTTTTGGATTTTTTAAAAATATTTCAAACGTGGAGAAAGGGGTCTAAGGTTATGAACGCTATGGGAGTGTATATGTAATAGGGAAGCAGAATCTTGAGAAAAATGACAGTTCATGAATTTCCCCTGTTAGAAGGTTATGATTATGATTATGAGTACAATTTGGCTACGTAAGAAATGCGTGGGACTGCGAGTCAATTAGTGTAGTCATCGCGTCACTCATCCTTAACTACTTCATTTCTCATATCATTCTTATATCCCCATCCTTTTGTATTATTATTGTATCTTTTCCTCAGACTAAACCTTATACGGGCATCATTAGTCCGTCAGGTAGGCATGACTGTGAGCTAGTGTCAATCTACTTTTAAAGGGTTTGGTCTAAAGGAATGTATCTTAATGTTACTCCTTATATTCGCACTTTGCAGGTCTTTACACTTGAAATAATTTCCGTACAATTTGCTCCGGTCCGAAATATTTGTTCCAATTAGATCCACTTAAAACTTAAGAATCAATTTGCCTTTACATATTACGACCAGAAATAAGTCGTCAACAGAATTGTTAGTAATCTTAGCTCACCCTGCGAGAAAGTCTTCTGAGGTTAAATATTTTCTAAATTCATTCTACACATGTTCGAGGAACTTAGTTTGGAATCACACGAAATTCTACAAATTATGACTTTTGGTATTCAAATTTAAATAAAAAAAGAAGTTAAGAATTTTGTATAAGCCTTACCTTTACTAGCCGTTACTTCGGACAAGATCTTGAACATCTTCAGAGTCCAAATCACACAATCATCGCATTCGTAATCCTCTATTAATCGTCTGTTCGAAATGTGATTGCTGCAAAAATTGTCATCGCGAGTTCACAGACAATTCGGATCATCCAAAACTACCCAGCCAGCAGCGAGGAATAGTTTTGGTAAAAAAAATGACTCTCATAGAAACTCACCAACGGTACACACGGTTGCAAATCAGTAAAATGTTCCGTATCTGAGTTTATCTGGTTCCGAAATAAAAATGATTCACCTGCAATCCGTATTCTCTAGTTTTATGTGTCTATGATAGATTTTGGAGTTACATCTTCATCGCCTTTGCGATTGACTTCTTAATTCAGATTTTTGAAGATACAGTTCAACCATACCCCTGCAGTGTGGTCTCGTATAATTTTTTACGAACAGGGATGAAGTAACAATTCACGTTTTTCATGACTCATAGGTGAGCCGGTTACGGTTACGGTGTACAAGTTCAGGCTCAGAGAATGCCGACGAAAAGATCTTCTCGATTGATTGGTTTGACTTTTGTGTCATGATTTCCGGCCGAGAAGTTGAGGTTGGAAGACAGAGGTTGTCTCCTGTTGTACTTCTAAATTATAAGTTCAAGCCACTCCGATTTTTCATTTTCTAAAATTTCTGCCAGTTTAACAAAGTTCGCCGGGAATGTGAAGTGGTGAATAATAATTTCACACAGTTTATGTAATAATGGATGACTTTGTTTAAGCAAGTCCACTTCTTTACCTCCTAATTCAGCACTGAGCGCGTATCCGGATCTGAGGCAGAGTTATAGACAGACATGTCTACTACACGGCTGTTAAAAGATATTTTTTTGTCCCAACGACTTTTCTTCAGCAATTTCACACAGAAGGTGGTAAAGGTTTGTGGTAGTGGCCGTGCTGGAATAAATGGAATGTTCCTATGGGAGTAAAAATGGAAATGGAAGCAGACAGGATTGTTGGAGTGACTACTGCAATGTACTGATTGATGTTTCTGCAATATACTGGACTGGATCCAATGTGAACCCACTTGATCAGATCAGATCTGAGGTGTACACGGATGTAGATTCCCGTCCAATTCCTTGTATCCACGCTTTAATGGCACATCAGGATGTTTCTCCATGTCATTCATCATCATTCATTCATTTCACCTGTGCTCTCCCCGTCATGCCAGACGTAACCCCAGTAGTAACTCCGGCAACAGTACAATGAAAGAAAGAAATGCCAGAATGTACAAGGTCCCAAATATACCGTCTGTCACAAAAATAATCCTTTATAATTTGATGTCACCAAGTCCCTCGATTATGTCAAGGTCAAGCCATGCAATTGATAACACACTTACTATGTCGGCTATCCGGTACCAATGTACCGGATAGAGTTGGTCATGACGTCGTTCTAATATGAAGTGGTTCGGAGTTAACGTCTTATTGTGCCATTGTTGGCATACATGAGAACATCCTACACCGTTAACAACTTATACAACCACAGATTCTCTTTGGCCAGCACCTGAACCCGATTAGATCTAGATTTAGATTTAGATTTTGTTTTATTCAAGTGTCAACCAATTCAACAAAGGATAAGAATACAACTTAAAAGTTACACCCTAATCCCGTCTATGCTGCTCTCCCATCAGCGACACCAAAAAATTCTAATAAATACCGATAATATTTGTAATTTTCAAGGGTGTTCGATTTAATAGTTTAAAAGCGTGAAAAATTAAAAATTATGGACAAAATGCCAGCTAGGTCCACTTTCACAAATTTCAAGTGTAGTTGGTTTCTTATTTAAGAACCATGAGAAAATATCCTTCCAGATTCCAGAATTCTGCGCTAATTACCTGTTGCACTCGACGATTCTGTTTGTACGAAACTTCATAATGGACATTCTCGACCGTGCGTTGCATGCGGCACTGAAATGCAAAATATTGTATAATAAAGTAATATCGTTTCGAGTTAAGTGAGTGCATTGTATTACGTTGCATTAGATTAGATTGGGTTCGTTTGACGTAAGTTTGATGCTGTAGAGCACGGTAGACACTAGACACACTATAAGACTACAATATGAGTAGCCACATATTCGCACGTTTTCGTCACTGACACCCGTTTGTAAGTTCAAATGGATGATTGGCGTCATAAATTTAATTTACGAGTGTCGGTAGTTTTATAGTGATGCTAATTTAAGAACGCGTAAATAACAAGACCGCAAAATACGTAACGCGAGGAAACATGCTCAATCAATGGGTAATAGTAGAGAGCGCAATCGAAGAAATAAAACAAAAACTATGGATTTTTATACGACCCTGCAATTAATACACCCACGAGTACAATTCCGAAATTTGAAGAAAATTTCGAGAGGTCTGACTTCAGATTCTCCAAAAATATTTAGAATTAATCAAATTTAATTTAAACTAAAGTACTTGAAGTCCCACACCGCAGAGAACTTCAGTGGCGGGGGAGTGAAAGGTCGTTGGATGTGAACATCCTGAACAGAATTTCTAAATAAAAACGCCGAAATTGAACGGAAACTTCTCCGGCCTCTGAAATTCCTGCATCGATGGTTTCTTATTCACACAAATTACTCAGAAAGAAAAATCAGAATTTTTTAGCTATCATTGAATCGACAGTAAATTAACTCTTTCGAAAACTGTTACAACTCGGAGAAAATTAGCTAAGTAATTCGACATAAATGAAAGGAGCCCAGATCAATTAAAAAAAAAGTAGTTAGAAGTTTTGGATTGGCTCGAATGTTATAAGAAACAGTGAAGTTCTGCATATATAATTTACAGAACTATCAAATGCAAAAATAACGTCTCATCTCAGTTACTCAAATTTCGTTAGCAAGTTTTTTTTTTTTTTTAAATATTTTAGAAGAGAATTCGGGGTAATCTATGGCATGGTTTGCCGTAAATAAAACTTAATACCAAGAGTGGATGGTGGCTCCGAACTTGGAGAAATAAAATTAGCATAATCTTTTTCCTTTTTTTGAAATTATCTTACATACTCTCCGACATCAACTAAGAAAGAATTGATAAAAATGCTTCGAATAAAATGACAAGGATTTTCTTAATGATATTTTATCCTGTTTCTTCAGTCAACAATTCGAGTACATTTTTATTAAATGTAACAATGGCGCCACACACAACCACGTCCAACTTGGATGTTCCCCATCATTTCAAGCACAATAAAGATCATTCCAGACGATAAAAATTGATCAAATTGCCAACCTTGTTCTTCATTCGTGCACAAATGGCAGAAGCTGCGGTGGAGTACTGAAGTGAAATGAAATTCTCTGAGGGGACAAGAATTAAGATTGAAATTATTGCGAATGTAAAATTTGGTTTATTTATTGGTAGCATAACTAATTCTTTGAATTGATTTATCTGCAAATTAGGAGGGTTTACGATCATACCCTGATCCTGATCCTGTCCCGAGTCCATTCTTTAAATTGCATCCCACTGCAATGCAATTTACCATCAAACTGCATTTAATTTTTTTTGCATTGTTGAACCAAATACAATAATATTATATGTACAAGAATGATAAGGAGAAACCGGACACACCTCCGACGCTCGACTCTGGCCTTGGTCGGTTCTTCACGCGGATTCTGAGCAACCTGAAGCAAATCCAATCTAAGCAACAATGAAACCACTGACACTACTTGTTAGTGATTTTAATGTATATGTTGCGGGCATAAAGTAGAATTAGTCAATACCTATAATTATATTGATTCGGATTTAATTAGACACTTTATGCATTATGATATCCGAATATGTAAGGGAAACCATATGATGGCGAGAAATTGAAATTTCGTGCCGGCAAGTCTAATAACTTAAGCAGAGGTATAGGTCTGAACTTGTTTTATGTACTTCATTTGAATTTGGATATTCTTTTATTTCAGTCAGTCATCAACTTCATTGCCCACACAAGAAACATTAGAAATGTACATTGATTTATCAGTAAGGTGCCGTTGATTATGAAACCTAATATTAGTCAGTAATTCGGTAGTGAAGATTTTAGACAAACACTTGAAACTGGAATGACTATTGCGAGGGTGTTTCATTGTAATGCACAATGACCCCCACGGATGTACCAGTATAAATATATTATAATTAAACTTTTCGGATCATTGTCACTTGATTTCAACTGTTATAATTTAATTTCTGCCTGTAACATGTGCCACAATAACAACGAGTCTAATGTGTAATATAAAGTGGGTACGAAATAAGCCCAATACATGGTTTATGAGCTAACCCCTCCTCTTTCATTCTTTCTAATTGACCATTAAACAGATGATGATGATGATGCAGATGCGGTTTGGATTTGGTTGCGAAGATTGGAGATTGAATTACTTTCACCTTTCAGGCATCTTGGAATGGATTCAGGGATCGGTCGGTGGATTAACAATTGCAAAATGCAGTTTGAACTCATCACACCTAAACATGAGAATGGCTAATTGGAAAATTACTTTTAATTGTATAATGCAAAAAAAATTGACTAACTTACTTAACTTTAACATTATTACTTGGAACTCTTTTCAGATCACTCACGTCTTACACGTCACAATCACTCAATCATCTCTTTAAACATGAACTCATTTCAACCGTCTGACAAACACATAAGAAATACACGTAATTATGATCTGGATTTTATGTATTATGTACATAAAGTATGCACGAGAGGTTCATTTCACATTTAAACAGTTCCACGTGAAATCCATATTGTACTACAAGTTTAGGATTAGTCACTTCAAGCGTTTGTATCACAAATATGAAAGATTCAAAATAGAAATACATATGTTCTGATACGCATGAGTTTCCAGAATTTTTGTAAACCCTTTGATCTGACGACCCCTTTCTTTGTTACATGCAAAGTTTTATTGTTTTTATTAAATTCTTCTAATGCTGGAAAATATATGGATTTTGAGCTTTTTCAGTTTTTCTTGGAATGTTGTCTGTTGGGTAGAACAAATTTCTGATCAGGTTTGGCTAATCACTAGTATACTACTATTGGTAGTTACCATTTCTTAAAATATGAAGAACATGTGATTGATAAAAATATCGTCGTAAATGGTAAAGGTAATGGTACTCGCATACCAGATTAAATTATGTTTGTGATGGATACATCTTCAAAACAATTATCAAAAGGTCTGGGTTTCTTCACTATCTTGGAGGTTCAATTTGGGTTTGAGGCTCACTCGTATTGAGTGAGTGGATTAAAACAAACAATGTTCAATTTGTAATTTAGTAATTTGAATTACACCACCATGCACCACCGGGTTTAAAAAATATTATGAAAAGTCACTGCACGTTACGGAGGCGAGTCAACGGGGTGTACCAAGTAAATATACAGTCTACAAATGATTTTAGAAATTTTGTGGGGAAAGTCAACAGGAACAACGGGGAAAGAAGTTGATTATATTATGTACATTTTCTGAAATGGACTTGCATATGGAAATATAGATTATACGTTTTATGAGGTAGACTTGGAAATGGTCTTTTAGGAATATTTAAGCTATGCATTTTATGAAATATCATTAAAGATATATTTAAAAAAAATAGAGATACATACTGGTATTGTCAATTTTTTGTAAAAATACGACCAAATGATTATGGAAGGGACTGAATTTTGCTGATAACTCGATTGAAGAAAACTTACGAATTAGTGCGACATAGAGATTGATTATAGTAAAATAGAAAAAGTGGGATTAGTTTGCTAGATAATTTCCACACTGCCGTGCGGCCAGCTTGGTTTGCTAGTTATGTTATAAAACAGAAAAGGTAGAACTAAAAGGTCAGAATACCACACGAGAAGACACCTGAGTTGAAACATGCACATTCGTTCTAAACTAACTGTTTGGATTGAAATGCGAGTGATGGTTGTGAGGGCTGACTGAAGTTTACAGAATAAAAGCTTTTTTGTGTCTAATTCATGAAATGAAATGAACAATTACAACTCAATCCTCTTGCTAAGTATGTAAGTAGTGATTTCCCGGAACTCCTGAACCAGTAATTATTATTATTATTATTATTATTATTATTATTATTATTATGGTTAAGTTGCTCTTATTTCTTTTAGTTTCTCTGAGTTTTCTCGAGGTTCGTCAATTTCTACTTACGTGGAATTGACCGGTAAACAGAAGGAACATTTTTCATTTGCAATATCCTTTACGGTCACCGCTGCTTAATGTAGTGAAATATAATTATTAGAATATTTATAAACAGTAATGGCAAAATTATTAGAGTATAGTGGTAAGTAACGTTAATAAATACAAGACAATTTCGCCTGTTTTGTTACAATTGTCATATCTGTTCGGAGTCATTGACACCTATCTTTATACGTCCATTGATTCACTCACTCCCCATACAGAGGACAAATATTTTGTGATTGTCGGATTTGTGTAAGTTTTACACTTTTAACGGCATTTACTTTGGCTGGGCTTCTAATTTCTTCAGGGGAAGTGTCAAAGAGAATTGTGACACGTCAACCAGTGACAATTAATTGCTACATTATTTTCTTATAGTGGTGATATTATTTTACTTTTACACACATTTTCACTTTACTTGATTATCCAATTCATGAAATTAATATCGGGAGCTATATGGAAATTTATAAAGTTTAAATTTTCAGAAAGTAGAATCGTAAATCTTTTCAGACAGTTCTGTCTGTGTCAGAACACATATGTATGTAACGGAATTGAATTAAATTCCGTACTAATCGTCTTCGTTAGTCTTTCTTTCGTATCGATCCTGGCAATACATCATTGTGTGTACATTATAGTCTTTTTAGTTATTAAACACGGAAGGTGAACAATGAACCTGTAAAGTGCGAACGCAATTGTGGGCAAACCCAATCAATCTTTAGCGAAACCGGACTAGGTCTCGAAAAATCTTCTCTCATTCGAATTGAAGGATGTGCCAAATGGACGTTTTTATGTTGTAGACATTTATGTCATGTTATAATAGTAGTATCTTGACTCAAAACCAGTCTTCCAAGCCACTGTTCATGTACTGCAATCTCACTGAGAGACATTTAATGGATTGTGGACATCCAAAATATGTCAAGATAAATGTACTTCATAAGACACGATTTGATTGATTTCTTTAATTCATTAGAGTACGTACGTATCTACTCAAATGATCTGATCTTGATTTTGAAACCTTCGAACTTCCAGATTACCACTAACATAAGAACAGTTTATCAAAGAAACAAAGAATAAGAGCTTCCAGCGTCTTCATTTCTGAAATAATTTTCGACTTCGAAGGCGGAAAGGTTCAGCGTACTAGTACATACACATGTGCAGGATATTAATCTATAAGGTCCCGGGTTCAATTCCTAGTCGGTCAACTTCACAATTCTTTATATATGCTGGATGTTCGCATAATAATTGATCCTCAGAGATCATGGTTTAAGTATCTGAGTCGACGGAGCCTTAGCTTTTCTAGAGAAGGGTCATTTCGCGTTCATATCAATAGAAACCGAGAAGCCAATAATTCGTAAAACTGATAAAGCGCGAATTTGAACTGGAGATTTATTTGACTGGTTATACCAATAACTAACCAATTAAAATAAAAAATCAACGGCGATTTCACAAAAAGTTACGAATATTTCATTGAATTATAACCTTTACACACTTTCAGAATCCTCTCTTTACGAAGTTAAAATCTAAATGTGATACCATTGGCGATGTCTGACAGGCTCGTAAAAGTGAAAGCATTCTGCTGAGAACTGTGGAGGTGAAAACATCTGAAAGAGTAAGAGAAGAGCAGAAGTAGAAAAGAATGACTACATAAGAAGTCAGCTGTCGTCCAAGTTTCAAGAACTAATTGTAAGTCATTAAAAATGAAGTCGTCAAATTCATCTGGGGTTAATCCCGAACGCAACTGTGCCGTGAAAACTGATTTTATCTATTTTTCGGTGAGCCAAAATACGAATTGTATACATTTTAATCAAGGAATGTTGTTTTGTGCACGTAGTAGAAAATAAACTAAAGAAAGTCCATTCCATACCACACATGCCAGAGAGACCGAGTTGAGAATACGGCAACTTCAAAACACAACGTACCAACTTTCTTAGGAGTAACAGGAATAATTTTTGATTGCCCGTCAAACACAGGTCAGAAATGTCGAAGAAGCTTGCGATCAAATATTTGAGTCATACTTACATTATTTTGGATTCATCTGATTGAACATAAAAATTATGCTCTACAGGTTACATCATTATTACATTTCGTAACAATTGGGAAATGGAAAATCTGTTAGAATTATTGAAATTAATAACTACAATTCAATTCATAGAGTTTTCACAACAAATTACATATATATAATAGACCACAATTACAATCTAGAATTCGAGCGTCGCCTGGGCACGAATGTAAGCAATATTGTCCAGCCATTCATTAAAGACTGGTTAGGGTGTACGTACTGACTGTACATAAAGAATTATTTCCATTGATTTGAGACTCCCGACCTGACAGCATCTTTCTGTTGCATTTGTCTAAGACATTTTGACCTATTCCTTGATGATCCGATTTAAATTGCCTACGACATGTGAGAATGTATCCGTAATGTTTTCGCTAATAAGGTGGTTGTACAGTAAATCAAAATTCAAAGTTTGTTCAGCGACAGGTGGTCCAATAGTAATAATGGTCAGACTGCGGACTAATCCAACTAAACTCAAGATTCCACATTTTTTTGTTTTAAGAGTAGGAAAGTCCTCCATCCACGCAAGAAAAAATGCTTATTTGGGTTGGGTTGAGCAGAAAATTAATGAAGTGTCAAATGTCCTACCCTTTTATCCCGTCGTAATTCCAATTTATTATTTAGCACTGCACTAGTGACCATGTCTTTCTCCGAGACTGGGATTCTTATCTGAAGATTCAGAGGAGTTCGCCGGCCACGCAAAATGAAATACAATTAAGGAACCTGCCTTCAACACACAATTAAAATCCGTATAATTATTTTCTGAATTACAATGCATGAGACAATCCATTCCATGATTACTATATATTTCAGGTCGTTATAACTGCGGGATTAGTTCAATTTGGATTTGACCGGTAGAAAAGTTAACCTAAAGAAAAGTTTGAAATATCTGCCCGGTCCACAGCTGTTTTCACCACACCCGCGTTGGAGATATATTTTTACAACAAAATAACATTTGTACAACACAACATTTTATTTATTTGTCAAAAGTTACTTTATAAGTATAATCACTACGGATTTCCCTTGTTTTAAAAAACTAGTAATCACCGATCTTTGCTCAAAATACGACTTTTCCATGATAAATGTCGGAATTAAAATGAAAAGTGGAATCATGATCGAGCCTGTTGGTGGAATCTAATGAATTTTGGTGGGCATTCCTAGAAATTTAATATTATTCTTAATTGACATAGATTAGTTTTTTATTTGTGTGTGTTACTGTATTAAAAAAAAGCGCCTTTAATAGAGAGTCAAATCAAATCAATCATTGTCGGTGAATCTGAGGAATTAATTTCAGAATTTTGGGATTACATAATAATAATACCTTTATTGTGATATTTTTTGCCCCTCGAGGCTAGAATTTTGGGATTAAGACAACGAGGAAATGAAACCAAATTCCTGAACAACACTTTTGCGATTGTTAAATTATATGAAGAATTGACCATTTTTTATTTAGCAAACGAGTTCCATTTTATATTTCATAATTTAATTTAATTTTAGGGTATTTTATTAATATTCGCTGCTGAACGCGTTCTTTTCTTGCTCGTACATAGGAAACAGTTCTGTACTTGAACAGGAAAACTAGTCAAAGTGATAGTTAGCGCCGGTCTGCTTCCTAATGCTGATCACACTCAAGCCACAAATCTGAATTCCTCGTAGTTATGTACGAATGAGGCCGCACGACGAAATCCTAGTATTCTGAAAAAATCTATGATGAAAAATATGAATGATCCAATCTACGGAAACAGACGATATTCTCAGAAATTCTTCCATCATTTTTGAACTCTATTCTGACATGTCGGTTGATTTGGTTGAATGTTAAGCAGTTTGTGGTGACGCTTATGGGAAGACGAGATGCAAACTTAAAAGAATCATGTTCTGCTTGGGTCTTGAGTACAAAACAATAGAACAGAACCCGGACGCTTAAAAAGAGAAGCATGAATTCTTTTTTTACCACAAGATGAAACAGGAGCGCGGCTGAATTGTATTGTTGAGTGTGTGAGTGATATTGTTGCGTCATGTGAGGTCTTTCCGCATGATTTCCTCGAGCTCAAGCTTTAACAAAAATTGAACCAAGGGTCGTCGGAAGAAAAAAATTGCAAATCCAGCATGGTGCTCATGGATCCTGTTGCTATGTGTTTTCTATTGCAGATCCGTGTACTTTGATTCCAAAATTTGCGTCATGCGTTGATCAAGATCACTTCAATTAAGAAAAAAAGGGATGTGTTCTCCGATTTGACATCGTTTTATTTCTGAGTAATCTGACAATGTAATACTGTAACCAAATAATTGCCCTATGTGATAACCATATCTGTTTTCCTATCTGGTGTACCGGATTATTTCACGGCAGAGTCCGAGCTTTTTATAATCAAGGGTACCACTTCCGAATGAAATAGAACGCCAACTTATTATATTTGAAAATTATTCGATGTTTGATTTTTTTTTCATGTCTTATCAATCAATGAGGTTGTAGGATTGGTTGTGTTTCATTCGATTTTAGGATAAGATTTCATTAGATTTCACTGATAACACGAAAGTATAGTCTTTGCCAGTGAACTACGATATCTCTAAAGATAACGATAGGATGAAATCAATGCTTGAATGAGCCCATAACTCAATAACATGTCACTTTGTCAGGTTGTTAAACGATATTTGCGTTGGTAAGTGTTTTCTGCTCTAGTTGAATTTTAACAATTAATGGCGAGTGTGAAACCACGCACAGTCACACAGCCTTGCCTTCGAACGTGCCATCGTTCGATTATTTATGTCTAATTGATTCGCTCCTTTCAGCCAGGACCGGACGCCTCGTTGTTGTAGGTAAATGAATTTTTTAAAGTTCTCATTACAAAGCATCACACGACAGGACAATCTGTCAATAGGAAACTAGATTCTGTCTAGTTCATTTTTTATTTACAAAAACTCACATCCTCCACACCCATCTCTTACAGTTGCAAGTATGTAAAATAAATTCCGCATCCGGCTTCCAATTTTTTCCGAGGAGCTTATAAAATCGTTTTAAGATTTGCTAGTTGACCAGGTCTTGTAAATTATCTTGCCGTTGCCATTTTGGCATGAGATACAGGCACATACTGCTTAACTACCCTAGAGGTACGATACCTCGGTAAGGCATGGTTCGATTATTTACTTAATTGGACATCGACTAGACCAAGTGGAGAAACAACAACCGCTGCCGAAATACGCAGGGCACGTAAACATACCTTCTAATAGGTGTGTTTAAGTGCCCTGGAAATACGCGCTTAATGTGTATTTTTATTTATTTATTTAACACATTTGATTGATGTATTGTAGTGAATATTTAATTAATGAGAGAATTTATGTTTAAATTCTAATTGTTTCTACATTCCGCAACGAGTTTAACCCAAAATCATATTCATTTAACCGATAAATTGCCAAAAATAAACTAATACAAATTCACCTTAATTCATGAGTACATTACACTGATTCAACTTTATTCGTAACATGCATTGAACTCTGGAGTTTGATATCGATGATGGTGGCCCTCAACATGGGCTCTTTTTGACCATTAAAATCATGGGTTTTACGTGTGTGGTCACTCACTAAGGGATCGGGGCGGAGGTCAAACCATGCAAGCAATACGTAAACCGTCTTGTACATAAACGTAACCTACTTGTTCCAAAAACTTGCATTGTGTTACATGTAACGTGTGCTCAGGATGGGTCGACATGAAAATGAAGCCGGTGATTCGTCTTCAGTCAAGATTCAAGTCTTCATGAACCCAACCCGAACCATGTTTGCATTTGTAAAATTAAACGGGTAAAAAATATTACCATAAAGTTGCTCCCAACTCTTCGCTGCTAAATGAGTCCGCCTCGCCTATCTAGTCACAGCAAGACGTCCGATTCATTTTAGTCGGGATGGATGAACTATATTGGGAAATTCCGTTCAATCTTCTTTATTAATGAGTGTCGGTATTAACCTTTAGTTGAACCGGATGTGTACTCCAGGCGAGTGTGTGTGTTCTGGGCAGTGTCAAATCAGGCGAGGCGTTCTGGGCAGGTCAAACCCTGTATATTGCCATTTGTGCTACCAAAAATCAATTCCACTCATATTCTGTCAAGGCTTGGATGATAAAATTGTCATCGAGTTACTATTCTGCGAATTTTATTGAATAATCTTAATTAATAGAGGGATTTATTTTTGCTGGTTTAGTCTCCCAGACTTGATCATCGGCGACATTCCTTGTAGTACGTGTTAAATCGGTTTAACTGATTCGGAAGAAGCAAACTCAAAATGTCATTTCTCCATGGTGTGGACAAATACAGTGGAAAATACTCTAGGACCGAGTGACAAAGCAGATTCCATGCTCCCAACTGAAGTCAGAAATAAAAGGCCTCGGTATACTGTGGACATTCAGCCATACTTACAACGTTTGTATTCAACTGATTCCCGCTATATCCTAATTCATTTATTCGTCGACTTGGCTGTAAGATGAAATGCCAGTATTTTCAAAAATTTGGAATCCGGCCTGAGTGTTTAACCAGGATGTTCGCAGATCCGAATGAAAAATGGTATTCCCTGCCCTCGTAATGAAAAGATGTCTCCTGAAAAGAAGTACTGCAATCCACGGAATGGCGTAATGTATGTATGTATGTTAAGGAGGAGGTCTAGGGGAACAATAAGGTACTGCCAAGCCATCTAGATGGCTTGGCAGCATCTAATGGCGTAATGGTCGAAAAGCTATTGGATTTAGTGTATCACGCACTGTTAAAGTTATACAACCCCAGCAAACGAATATTTTAATCGAAGATTGTGAACTCATTCGAAATTGGTTCACCACTATGATCTTGGGTCGAAACAAGTCTAGTTTGGAAGCAGAGTCATTTTCTCAAGCGGAGGAAGAATCCAGAAATCCGCCGAGCCATTTGTGGTTTCTATTTTTCAAAATGCATTGAATGGTGCACTTTGTTGCAAATTTCTGGCCAATTCCAACTACGCACTCCGGAATAAATAAATGTAGAAGTTGATTGACGGACTTTCTCCTCAGAACGACAACTCTGGCTCTGGCTCGTGAAGGCAAACGTGTAAAGAAAATTAAATTATACCTAAATTATACCGGACCTACTCTAAAGTTAAAGTTTAGTTGTAATACCATGCATCAAACCATTTTTACTAATTTTTACCTTTAAAAAAGCACTTCAGTCGAAAGTAGTATTCAGATTATGATGAAGTGAAAGCGGAGGTGCAAAACTTTCTTTGGAGGCGACCTAGATTATTTTTTAAAACCGGTATGGATAGTTTCAAATTTAACAGGGGATAAATAAGCACGATATGCATAGGAGCATCTTGACCAGACACTCACTTTTCTCAATAGATTGGCACCCTCTGAGTGGGGACCGAAAATATTTTCGTGCAGAAATGTGGTACTTTCTTTTGGCTTATCTTCAAAAATTTGATTAAAAAATCCTGAGGTCCCCCCTTCGAAAATTAAGAAATCGTGTGTTAGAATAAAATGCACGCTGTTTCCGGCGCTTTTCATTTCGTGTCAATGTTGAGAAGTTGAGAGGTGGTGGAAGGATTAGATGAATTAGTGAAAATTTTGAAAAAATTCTAAATAATCTTTTCTGTCTGGATTTTGATTGGATATGCCAAAGAACTCATAGAAACTCAAAATCTTGACGGCAACAAATTATTTTGACTTTTTTTAAAAAAAGGTTCTAATGCATTTATTGGGTACCTCTCAGTCTCAATATTGACGCGAAATGAAAAACGTCCGAAACGGCTAGCATTTTAACACACAATTTCTAAATTTTCGAAGGGGGGACATCCGGATTTTTCTAATCAAATTTTCGAAGGTAGGACAAAAAATAGTACCACATTTCTGCACTTTTCGAATTGAACTATCATTTCTACTCTTGCAGCATTATTGGTACAATTTGTTAAAACAAAATATGTATAAGCACTGGAATGAATTCGGTCGTACGCAATGGAAGAAGTCCATCTCGCCAAGAAAGTTGACACAATTTTACGTTCTCCACGTAGTCATTTCTATACCACTTATTTGCACACTCAGAAAGTAATAATTATAGTTTGGTCGAAGTTGGACTGGACACTCATTCGTAGAAAATTCGAAAGTTCCAAATATTTTGGAATTCCAAATAAGACCAAGATTAACACAGTATCATCATCGTGATAAAAAAGGCACTGCATGAAGTTCAAAAATTTCGGACAAAAAGATATTGTGATAGGTTAATTTTTACGTTAGTTCTGATTTGAATGATTCGTGTGATAGTGACTGCGCTGTGTCCCAATTTACTGCGATTTCCAAGAATTTCATCCTAAGATGTACAGAAAACTCCAATAGTTAACGACTAATCTGAGTTGACCTGTACCTTCAGGTTCTGTTAAGACGGGCTTGGGGCTTCTAATCGTGCCTAAGCTAAAGCCAGTATTTTTTAAACGAGCTATTATTCTCACTCTCACCTTACCCTGATTAGTGTTCTATCAGCTGGAATGTACCCAAATCAATGTACTCCATCCAGGGTTACCTTGTTAACTCTATAGGGGGATGCTGAGACAGGGAATTAAGTATCCAGTTTTATAAAACTGAATACATGACTGATACTGACATCTCCACATTACGATTTTGATGAGCATAATATGGAAAAACTGTTGACACTTTCGCAAAGCTCACGCTCCCAGACAATTGTTTGTATTTGTATCATGAATGTTCCTCATTCAGAACTTTAATCTACATAGCCATTTTCATCAAATAATAGTACTTATAAGCTTCATTTTAAGCCTTGCCTCATTCGAATCGGATGATCTGTTCAGCCCGGGAATGAAATCAACTTCGGCACACCATTTCGGCACACCATACATACCTATTATAAAAGTTTGCACCTTTGGCTGAAGGAGTGAAATCGAAAGATTTTGATTATTGAACTACATGATTTTTTTCTGTGCCAGTTTATCTTTAATTGGTAGAAAACCTGAGCAGAAATTAATGGGTGTGGAAACAATATTTGAGTTCACTGAGGACTCATTATCAAGCGAGCGTAAAGGGAAACCGCCAAATGCCATCCCATCTGTACCAACTAATCCGCATTATTTCGTAATAAAAAAATCCTTCGTTTGTAACAACTCGAGTACAGTTTACAGGTGGTAGTTGTTGTTCCATTGCATTCATTTTAATAGTTCTTGCAAAATTCCATTCACTATTTGCAGACATTCAGACATCTATCGTTTAAATTATTTCAGTAATAATATTAAGTGATACAACATATTAAATACTTTCAAACAAAATATTGACACAGAAATAAGCCAGCTTTCTCTGTAGTGAAGAACCGGAAGTTAGTCTCAAAAAATTATTCTTCATTCTTATGACAGGACAATTGAAATGACTAACGCTGATAATCTCAACCAGATTTATATTTTACGTGAAAGATTTTACTCTGTTAATGTAATCTATCGTGAACCCAGAACACTCTTTCTCGTTGTGATATAGACAGAAGCGGCTGTTGTATTCGACCGCTTGTAATCTAATTTATCATTTTAATGATAGACGAAAATATTTATATTTTGGAAAACTAGACTGAAATGATGACAACGAGACGATATACGCATATCAATATTTTCTCACATGAATATGTACAATATTGGAAAGTTGTAGAAGTGAATGGATCTACCGATTTACAACAGTAATACACAACACAACAGTAATAGATGGCTTTGAATCAGTATAATTATTTAAAACTATGGTTCCTACAACTATTTTATTTTACTTAATTGGCTTTCGTAGAGGAATATAGTATTGAGAAATACAAAATCTAGTCCGTGTCAAGGTTATGGATTTCAACTCATTTACACTTTCTCCGTGTGCATTGTTAATTATCGGTTTGTGTTTCGTTTGAACTGATGTGTTTATGATCACACTAAACTAATTCTGCCGCAGTATTCTATTAGTCTGTATTGTTAGGTATTTAGCTAATCGAAAAATAAATTAAGATCAACTAAAGTCAAAACATTAATATTGAATCCCAATGATAGTAAGGTTGATACTAATGGTTTCTGTTGTTCTGTTCAAACAAGAACGAAAAACATGTCATGCTTTAATCTCTACCTCCGGTTAGCAAAGCAATAGGATATTGTCGTAATCGGTCTCATTAATAGTTACTAGGACTTTCTAATTATTTGAAGCCCCGATTTCTATTTGACCCTGGATTCAATTAGTCACCCAGATCCAGATTCGAATCGGTCATTTACCGCAGTATTCTTGGCAGACATTACTTTTAGAAGACTTTGACAAAGTGAGGTTTATCTTAGTTATTTCTTCCCGACATCATCAGACTTAAAAATACTCATTTTTTAATTTGTTAAGCGCTTTCTAGTATAAAAAGTAGTAATACGGGGTATCCCATAATGTCCCAATAATTTTATCATGTTTTCTCAGACTATATTCTATTCGACACTGACCCACTAATTGCTTCATTATTTATAAAACTGCATTTGATTCAGCTATGGCGGAAATTGATTGAACTATAGGAAAATGCATTAGGCCCACAAATGAATCCACGAAAAGAACAATGCAGCTGAAATTATCATTTTACAGGAAAACTTGCGCGAAAAGTAAACTAAAATAGATGGGTATTAAACCATTCAGGAAATAGTGCGAAAAGAGTACATATAGTATAGTAAGGTAAACAGTCATAGTATGTAGACAGATAGTAAGGATGTTGTTATCATCAGTTGTAAAATTATTATTTATGGGTTTACCGTGCGGAATCAAAGTAAAAGAATACCCGTGTCTTAAGAGCGAATTAAAAATACTAGAATGAATTCTAGAGACAACTTGAAACATTGTTTTCGTCTAAAACATCACAACCATAACAAATTCACAAAACCGACAGCTCTTTACATTTACATCTTCATTTTCTTTACACTCGTAAAATTTAAATTGTATATTTTATTAGAGAATAATAGGCTGTTACAACCATGTCAGAATGTTGAATAATTGTTCGCGAATATCATGGTTAAGTTAGGCAATAATAAATCATATATCGTAGATACTATTGTCTCCTAAAACTCGACAATTGAATACAAAAATTCGGTGGCAATCTTAACCATGATAATCGTACAATATTATTCAATATTCTGTAATATTTCATGCATACGTGATCTGGCCTGGTGTGCCTACGTATATCAGGGGCCGGATTCAACACGATACGATAGGTACGAATACTGACCGAATATACCGGACATCCGGATTTCACAATTAATTGCAGTATTCACTCGGGCATTCATTGTTCCTTTCAATTCTTTACTTATTCTTCATCTCTCTGTCTATTCAATGGGCAATTCTGAGAATCTAGTGCCAGATTACACACATCACAAAACGAAATGCATAGAATGCTGTTGCAACTATTTCAAATGCTTCGAATCACTTGACCTTTGCTAATGGATTAACCCATGCTCATCAGAGTTTGTCTGGTCTGAGTCTGTAATCCAAATCCAAGACAAAAGGATCTCTTTCCTCTTTACTATCAGATCATGATCAATCTCACTCATTTCTTTGTTTGCTTTGAACTTGACTTTGACGTGAAATTTGGGTGGAAGAGTGCAAATTGTAAATAATCCCACGCCGGTATATTTAAGACGGAGTGCTGCGTTTAAGTGCGTTTAAGGCAGGCGAAATTTTAAAAAGTAAAAAGCACAAAGTGATGGTAA
>JAQFYE010000614.1:0-32546 GCA_034694305.1 Protaphorura glebata
CCCAATCACTCAATCTAAATTTGAAATCAAAAGAGTTTATGGATTACCCGTGGCTTACTTGTAAATTTATATACGAATTACCAATTATAAAATAAACAAACAAGTAATTGACGATCTCATCATTCGAACATAACGTTTTGATTTTTTTTCCGAAGAATACCTTCTATACAAAATACGCTGCAATACATGGCCGTGCCTTGGCGAATGTCAATTATGTATGCGGTTTTTATTCCCCAGAATATACCTACATTCGTAATATAATTTAGAAAAATTCTATGGCGGTCACATATTTCTGCCTAAATAATCTATACAAATCAATTAATGGATTTAATTAGAACTTCAAATAATCCGGACCGCTAGTTTTAAGTTCCGAATTTATACTATTTCTTAGGGAAGAAAATTTTCATTTGCGTTGCACTTAATTTATTCGCATTGTCTTGAACGGATTGAACGAATGCCATTATTGTAGTAGATCTTTACTTCGACCTTATATGTGCTCAGATTGTATCAACTTCTCGCTTACTTTTCTTTCGAAATTCATTTTGTTTCTTGGAAACATGGTGAATCTTCCATTTCCGTCCAGTTTCTTTCGAATGGGCATGAACTCAAGTGTACTCGGAAGCAATTGCTTCGGACTTCTTACATAGTAAGAAACGAAAAAGTAAGACAGTCGGGCTCTAATAAGGGCCAGGATATTTTGGACAAATTGAAACCTAATATACGTGGAAAAGTATTTGAGATTTTGCGTTTTATGCATTCTTTTATTGAGCAGGATTCTTGACAATTGTAATTATTAATTTGTTTCGAGATTTTGGAATTGAGGAATTAATTTCACATATTATTAACATCAAACATAGTTAACACATTGGTCTTGGGTGACCACGTGTTTGTCCTATTCCACTCGTTGAATAAAACACGTGAAGTAATTAAAATTTTCACTTTGTTCTAACCCAAAATTTGACTGCGCCTAGCATGAGAGCAGAGGAATCCCATCTTCAGTAAGTTTGAAATCTTGATTAATAATACTTGTAATTAATCGTACTATTAAGTGCCTCGGCTGAAACTGTAAATAAAATGTTAATTGCAAAGCCTCAGAAAAATACATCAAATGATCGCCTAAACGGAATATTGGCCCTAAAGCGTGGTAACGCGACCATGTATATTTTGTGGAGAGTGAGTTAGCTTGCGGAAACTATTTGAACTTAATTGAAAAAGTACCATCATGGTCTCTGGCCAAAAACTCAAACTTATTTAGTTCTGCGTCTGCAATTGTATTTAATAAATCGTCCCTACAAGTATTCGAATTCAGATAGCAGGTTGGTACTGAGTTAGAAGCTATAAGGATCTATGCTTAAGATTTTAAGTGAAAAATAAATTTCAAAGCTCTAGAAATAAAATGAAATTCTCATTGTCGACATTTGTAATAATACATCTGCGTATCTTTGGTGAAGGTGTGAACTTATCAAGGAGGGTTAATATTTCGATTTGCTGGTTTAAGTGCTTTTATCAGTATCTTCATCTTAAAAGGGGAGCACAGTTGACGGTTGCACTTATAATAGGCTCACATCAATTGACAATGACTTACACAATTAAAAACTCCACTGACAAGAGAAGCCGACAAAAATACAATATGTGTGTTGGTGAGTTCAACAATTTATTCAAAGTCGAAAGTTAATCCAATCAGTTGCGTAGATATGAATGTTAATTGGTTGTACACTATTTACAAATAGAAAACGAATAGAGGATTGGATTCACACATTAGTAGTAAACAAACAAATCAGTGGGAAAATTTTCCCAATAAAATAAAAAACTTCTATGAAAATGTGACATCGTGTGTTATTCGATTCGATGCGACCATTGGAATTATGACTCATAATGATAGTTGTAAATTATACGTTTATCCTACGAATGGATTCTACTCGAAAAGTTTGAAGGTGAAATTTTGAAATGAAATCACCAGTAAAATTTTAACATTTAATGAATTTGTTTTTACAGAAACGTTTCACCAAATTGGTCTCATGATCTTCAAGCAATCCAATACAAGGATTTCGCCTCAGATAGCTGTAATTTCAACGTCAAATTATGGAATTCTGTAGAATTTTGTAGTTGGACGCTTATTTAACGGATAAGGACTTGTAAAATAGAAATGCTTATCTGATAAGATTCCCATTTGATCTTCTATTAATATTTTTTAAGTACACAGAAAACAGATTCTTAGATTAAATCAGCTTTACAGTTTCCTTGGTGTTCCTTGTCACTATCTTTTCCAAGGTGCGTCAATTCCTTTGGCTTGACCGGAGCTACTGGTGTTGCTTTCACCTAAAACAAAGTAATCTTTAATTTGTTGAAAATATACAGACATGAGTTTCAATATTGAAAAAAGACGCAGGGGAGCCCAGTTGATGTACGTAAAATGCTCGAGGAAATGTCAGATTTTTTAGGAAATGAATTTGACTCACCAACTGGAGGTTCCGAGGTCGGAGGATTAAAAACACCTGGAGGTCCTTCCGTCTCTTTCCCTTTTTTTTTGAAAATACGATTTATTGTGTTGCTGACCAAATTAATGAAAGTAGAGCAAATTCCCATGATGATTTGCGATAGTCAACCCTTCGGAATATAGATTTAAAATGCAAAGGATTTACAGTGGCCACTAGCTTCTATTTTCATCAGATTCTGAACCAAATCTCTGTGTATGGATTAGCCTTATCAGTTGAAAGTCATTGACATCGGGCATGAACTCAAATGAATGTACTAAGAATATGTATGCATAATTGACTCAGTCTGCGTAGTAATTATGACAAAGTAACTAAAATATATGCTACAGGGGCGTTCATTTCTTCCGTTTTTTTTTAATCCGGTGTGATTAGAAATGACAAATCGACCGGGTTCATAAAAAGCATTTGGTGAGACCTCCCGAGTTGATTTTGTGTCACCCAGGTTTTAAACTGAAGTGTGGATTCCCAGTAAGCTACCAATTCATATTTAATTGAGAATTAAATATACTTTTATTGTTTCATGATATGTCAGAATGTTTGTATTAAATTGTGACGCAGCATTTTTAGTTTTTAGTATTTTTATAAGCAGGAATTTTGAGCCGCCATTTGTCCATTGAGTTCGCTTGGTTGATTTAATTGGTTGGTAAGTTTCGAATTGGCTTCATTCATATCCGAAATGTGGGACCTAGGATGACAAAAGAACCATAAATGTCAAATTCTTTGGCTTCCTGGTTTTATTCAAAAGCACTTAGCGCATGTAAAACTCAGATCAAGCATAGGTGGTAATAATTAGTCGTTTCATGTGTTCTGGTCAGAAATAGGAAGTTTTACAATATGACGTCTCGACAAAATGGGTTTTTGATTAAATTGAGTGCTGACCTCGAAAACCCAACGCCCAGTTTCGGCGTCGTAACTTCGGAACACTCCATTAAATTTCTTGCATGATCTCTGAAGCGCCCTCTCGAATGAAGATACACTTTGTTTTTGACCATTCAAAGTGTCTGGTTTGTCTTTCGCAATTGTAGTAACCAATAGTTCCTTAGGCCAAATCCCTTCAAGAGTTACAATCGCTGGACGGTTCAGGCCATCGCCGATTGAGGGAGCCACATCTGAGTTCGGATAAACTGTGATCTCTTCATGTTCGAATATCACTAAAATTAAAAATACATTTTGGAATTCGCACAATTGTAACAATAATGAAGATTCTCCATGTTATGTACAACATGGCTAAATTTACACCTTTCACACCTCAAGGCTAGGTTGTTCTGAATGAAGTGAGATATACATTCGTCGTGACGCATGGGAGATTTGTACTTTCCGCAGCTGTTGATTTTAGACTGCACTGCTCTGCCGTGCCTCCAAATGTATATCTCAAACAAAGCTGTCCATTGTAAACCGGACTTTACCGGCGGTAGAGTTTAATAATTATTCTAACAGAATGTACTTGACGAACCAGTTGTATCCAAATTGAGCCCAGCCACATTAACTTCTCCAAGAAAAACAACACTTCCAAATTCGACGTGTCCAACTTCAAAATCTTTGACGAAACAATTTCCTTCTTCGTCTGTCAATGCATGAAGCTCATCAACTGGAGGAATGCAATAGTATTTTGAATTTGTCAGGGTCACCCCACATTTGAATCGAAATCCTTGACCAGCTGTCATTCTGGATCTTGGTCTTCTTCGTCTACTTCCACTTCTGGATTGTCCCCTGTCCGAAACTATTCACAAAGAGAGTGAAATTAATGTTTTAAAACAATACATGTCCATTTTGAAGACAGTAATCATTGATTGTTGATCTGACTTCTTTTGTTACAATTTTTTATATATAATTTAAATAAAACGTCTTACGAGTTTTATCTGTGGGAGGTTTTTCATCGACTGTGATCCAATTCTTCTGAAAAATTGTGTTACAGCCGACTGAGTTTTTCGGAATCAATTCAATGACATCGATTTCACCGACACGGGAAACACGTGCATTCGGACGTCCAGGACCATTGATTATCATGTCATGTTTTGAATACTCTTTCTCAAAATTAACCTTATTCTTGATATCCAATGGAGTTAACCGTTTATTTAAATTCACCGAAATCGGTTCCGTCTCTTTGGTCAATTTGCGTAAGGCGGCATCAAGTTTAAGTGGAGGTATTCCTTGCGATTGAATCAATTCTGAGAAATCGGGTGAGTCATTCCTTACAGGTGGGCCAGTACTCCTCGAAACCGGAAAGGCAAATGGATCTTGAAAATACGATTGACCACTGAGACTCGCATATGCGGGATAATTTTCCCTTTCCATTCTTCGGAACAATTTTCCATCATCCAAAAGTGAGCGTTTGTTTTTTCCGATTCCGCGAGATTCCATCATCAAGGCTTGTTTTGTCTTTTCACTGTCTGACAATTTCTTCCATGGGACTGTAGATTCCAGAGTCAAGGGGTTCACTCTGCTAGGTTCTACATACGACTTCTGTGAATAAATATTTTTAGGGGTTTCACGGTAAAAGTTACTAGTATTGGTTTCCATTTTTATACAATTCTTGTTTAGAATTTTTGCGAAATATTACTTCTTACTACTAAATTGAAAATCACATGTCATGTAAAGGTCAGATCGACTTAAAAAACATTCTAAGCCCACTTCAAGGGCATGTCTACGAGTCGATCTGGTCTTTACATGTAATGTAAAATGTGTTGTCCGTACGAAAAATGATCGAAGATTCAAAACGAACTAATTACTGGTTTATATGGAGCCGAGGAATATGGTAATCCGGGTCGTTCGGTGATAACATAACCAGAGTGGTTACTACGGTTTCGCTCCACTGGATAATTCCAGACGAATTGCGTCTTTGGTTTAGGAAGGTCAAGGACTTCAATGAGATCCGTCTCGTGTATGTAGTCGACTGGAATTCTATCCAAGTCACGACGACGAAAGAAATACCCGTCACTACTCGGAAGTTTGGAATAATACCGTGTTTGTGGTTCTTTCGGAGTTTGGAAAAACCTCGGGGTTTCAAAATTCTGTCGACGGAGCATGTTAGTTTCAGAAAAACTACGTCGTGTATTCAGATTTGGACCAGGATGAGAACCCAATGTTTCTTCCACAGACATACTCGCCTTAATATCCTTGAAACGTTGACTAATTGGTGTAATTTTCTTCAACACTGTTTTCCAATGATTCGCCACGGCGTCTCTCTAGCAGTTAAACAGATTTTGTACATTGAAAATATTCATAATTTCATCGCTTTGGTCGTTTTTAATTTTTGTTTACGTTGTATTGGAATGTTCGGAGACGAGTTGAGCCAGGTTCTGGTGTACCGAATTGGTAAGGCTGAAGCTTTCGATAATCCCCGAATTCGTCAAAACAAAATTCGTGCTTATTCGGCCTCAAATTCGGATCCTTGTAAACCATTTGATTTTGTCCGGTTGTAAGAAAGTCTGCAATGTATTTAGTAATTATTGACACTTGACAACTCATTCTCTGCTGCATAAAGAATCTTGCACTGATGCACTTGTAAGGTTAAATGCTGAGCGCAAAGTTGGTAAGCTCACATACCTTGGAGTTCGAAATAGTTATGGCGGTCTCGACTCGGAATATAGCCAGGATCATTCTGGACTCCCAAAGAACGTTGTTGACAATTGGCATTGGCATTTCGTAAAAGAAAATCGATAGCATTCGGAGAATGTCGACCATTACCAAGAGAAACTCCTGGCGGGAGTAAGTGTTGTGATTGTAGACTTGTTGCAAAATTGTTCGGAATACTCGGGAATATCATTCTTGGTAATCTGGACGCAACTGCAGAATAAGGAGCTGTCTCCGGGTCTTTGTAAACATAGGGATTGATTGGACGACCGAATAAGTCCAGACCTGTATTCTGATTATGATTTCCAGGAACAGTGAATTGTGGAAGCTGATTCTGAAATCCTGGATTTGGAATTTGGAATGGAAATTGGACGGGCTGATTTTGAAATCCAGGATTTGGATTTTGGAATGGAAATTGCCCGAGCTGATTTTGAAATCCTGGATTTGGATTTTGGAATGGAAATTGACCGAGCTGATTTTGAAATCCTGGATTTGGATTTTGAAATGGAAATTGCCCGAACTGATTTTGAAAACCCTGATTTGGATTTTGAAATGAAAATTGCGCTGGTTGATTCTGAAATCCCAGATTTTGGTTTTGAAATCCAAACTGTGGAGTTTGATTCTGAAATCCTGGATTTTGGTTTTGAAATGTAAATTGTGGAGTTTGATTTTGAAATCCTGGATTTTGAAATTGAAATTGTGGATTAAGAATGGGTTGTTGAGGCTGCCACTGGAATCCCTGATTCGGAAATGAAAATTGTGGGGTGGTGGTAGCGAGCTTATTTGCAGGCTGCAAAGATGCAAAGTTGAACGGATTTTGCTGTGAAATCAAATTACATTAAATTTCTAGTTTCAAAAAAGGTGTCATTTTTGTCCAAACTTTCGTGATAAAAATGTAAACGAGACGTTTCAGGTTTTTAACAGTCGTCTGGATTCTACCCAAGCCAAGTTACTACCAGGCTCAGGGTCAAGAACTTTTTCGAAATAAATTATCTCGCGGAGTCATTTCAATTTTACATTTGAATCACGGTCTGAATTACACAATCGAATAAATAATTTGTAATACCATATTTTTTTGGTGGAAGTATGGCTACTAATGCGTAGTAATTTTGGAATTTGGAGAAATCGTTTGTGAGTTGAGAATCTATGCACTTCGAATTTGGAAATTAAATTTAAAAATTCACAAAAAATTAGCAAAAATTGAATTTTTTTGTCATCCGTTGTTATCATTCACCATCAGGGTTAAATAACGACTTGTTTGGAAGCGGAACTCAATTCAATCGTCACAGTGATCCGTCTTTCCAGATATGACTAGATTTGCTACGTTTGTATCAAAGCAGATGATTTAGATTTTGTCTGTGTAATTGTGCACTGAAATATTGGCCTCGTTGGACGTCAAAGGACCTTACTAATCGGGCAGTATGTCTTGGGTCGAGCATGTGCATTGTTCTGTAAGAATAATGTGTAAAATCTTAATTCATCGAATTATGTGAGATACGTTTTGCACATACGATAACGTTTTCATTTTTAATAGAGTGAACCGATGACATTTTCGTACAGAAATTAAACATTCTATGTATTTGGTTTAATGTTTCATGTAATCATGTAAAGTCAAGTTGTTTCGAGTGAGCCTTTAATGTCATTTTCCAAACTTCAAAAAATTAGTTTGACTTTTCGGCGAATTGGCGAAATTTTGAATTCTGTTTCTATTATGGAATTTTGGAAGTTGGAGCCATAATGAACATGTCATTCCATAATTACTTTTAAACTTTCTCCTTAAAAAGGTAGAATTAGACCTTTGAAATGAGTATTGCTTGTGTTTAAGTTGTGAATTTTTTAAATCATGTGCTGAGACACCAAATGCAGAGAAATCGACAAATGTGAGTTGCGTACCATTTAGGATATTCTCTTTTCGTGAGCTGAGCTAAAATTTGGCCATTATTTTATTTGTCTCGGCAGTGAAAGGCGCCTTGTTGTCGAGATGTCGTGGCTATAACGAGTCTATTAAAATTGGAGAGGTCTTAATAGACTCGTTATAGCCCTTAGCCTTCACAAGGCAAATTTAATGGGGTGACTTCGTTGTGGCAGCGCGACGGAAGTTCACCTCGACGAATTCAATCAAAAGTCAAACCTCCCTGAAGATCACCTGTATTCACACTGGGGGTTCTATCCTAAGTTGTGTCGTGACAGAATTCAGGCATCACACATTCTTTGCTAAATGATGACTTACTGTCTATTTCTGCGAGGGAGACCACCAACCCTGTCATGCAGGTCCAGAGTTCTCCTCATTTTGATATTTGTATTACTGCACTGTCCCACACTATACCCAATGTCTTTTAACCTTCATTCGGCATCCTCGTGGAACCCGACTTTTCTACCATGTTAGGACACTTTACTGATTTGTGAAAATAAAGGTAGGAAAAACTTATGCGTATCCAAAGTAAGAACCTCACAGTATAAGGAATGTCGGGCTCAGGTCTTGTTAACCCGTTGCAACAGAGCGGTAGAGGTAGCCAAACGGTATAAGGTTTTAAGATATCCTTTGGCAAACAATGTATGATTAAGCGTTCATTTCACCATTCCTTATGCACATTTACCGACCGACTGGACTTTAGTCGCCTCGCAACTCACTAAAAACATTGCTTTGCTAACTGTTTAGGAAATAAAACTGCAATTTGACAAAATAAAACGATTTTGGACGGCCGGTAACATACAAAACACAAAAGTTTAATTACTCATTATGGTCCTAATTAATTAACCAACAAAATATGAGCAATTATTTTATGCCCTTGAGGAATCAAGAAAATGAAGAATTTGCATCAAAATTACTGTACGAAAGAATTCATAAACCACGTACTTGTTGCCGAAGCTCGGATAATTTTATTTTCTCAAAGCCATGCATGGTTTATAAGTTTCACTGAATGAACCGGATCGTCGTCTTTGTAAAGAGAGAGTCGATAACCCAACTGACAACTTTGTATCATTTCGGATTGTCTAGCACTTTACAATAACGGGACCTTGTTATCGTTATCGTATTTCTACGGGTTAAAAAGTTTAGAAAATCCCATTTGGAAAATGGCACCCATAACTGCTTTCCCAGATTCAGAGTCATTTGCTTTCTCCGGTGAAGGACCTGTTTTTCATACCATTTACTCTTCGTCGTATCCACCATCCTACCTGCTTAATCGATAATACACCGTTACTATGCACGCTGATTAAATTTTCGTGAATTCCTTCGGATGATATCCCTTGTAGCGAAAAAAGACTCCAACACAGAACGTTGTTCTAATTTGCAGATTTCCGCGACGAAACCAATAAGGAGTTTTGTGAGCAAACCTGACGATATAAAATTCTCAAAAATTCCATATCAGCTTATATTTGAACAATGAATCGAAATTATTTAATTCTAGGATTCTAAGGATGTCCCTTCATGCTAAACGACATTACTTTCAGAACTTGAAAAATAAAACAGTCTTCAAGTGGAAATTTTTCTGCTTCATGAAAAATTCTTCAAGCTAAAAAGCGCAACAAATTCAAAACACGTTGTAGTTTTGTAATATTGTTTTATTTAGATTTTGGCCAATTACGATATTAACAAAACTAGTACAGTGGTAGTTTAGTACACGTCTCAGTCCACTCTAAACCATTACATGTAGGGTGTAGTTAAGATGTCAATTATAATTATTTCACTATAATAAAGTGAAATCGCTCGTAGAATTCGGCAGATTGATGCTGATTTTTCTCTTCTGTTCTTCTTGGGAATGAAGTTCATAATATGTAGAGTTCCCCATGGAATAGGATGTGAACGGGATACTGACGCTGAATTTTCTCTACTGCTGTTCTTGTGAAAGAGATAGACCTAATGTGGTAAGGTCATAACCCGAGGTCTTCAGATTCTTCCTTCGGGGTTATTTCTCCAGACTGTACTCCTTGGGTTGGACAAGATTGGATGCGTATCTATTAAAATCTTTAACTCCATTGCTCACGGTACGGAACATCAAATAAGCGAACTTGGTAAAAGAAAACAGATATCTGAAGGGCTTCCGGTTTAAACGGGGCTGCCAGACGTGAACTGATCCCTTCATCGCACCCCTTGTTTTTTTTTTATTTGTCTTGTTGTTGTTGTGTGGGCGGTCGGGAAAAACTAAACCCTGAGCCGGAGGCCGATTTACGGTGGCCTTGGCCCAACTCCCTCCCTGTATTCGGAGCGAGATGACCCCTTCAGCTCAGCGTCGAGGGTCTTTGGTTCCAACGTCGACTTCTTTGCCTTACGACTGAAGAACTTCGACCAAGCTCTCTTGAACAAATTCTTTTTCTTCTTCGGGAGCACAATAGTAGGAGTTGAACAGTCGGTGGATAATTCGGGAACTGAGTCGTCAATTTTCAAAACCTCGAGAACTTGCATGAATTCCGATGGCTGAATTGAAATGTCTTCGATGAAACCTTTGAAAACCATTTCACATGAAATTGAGCAAAATGTTTTGGAATTTTAATTCATGTTTTTTTTATTTCACTGAAGCAGATAGTTAATTTTTATAATAAAGAATTTGGAATTTCATTTAACTTACGACTCTGACTTCGACGCTGCTGCACTGGAGAAACTTTTGCAACTACCAAGTCCTTGTCATTCAAACATTCCTTCGGACCAACGATGAGACGGTCGTGTATCGGAGGACTAGAAGAATTATTGGAGACCACTGGTTGTTCTTGGAGTTGGTCATCGTCAGCTAAAGATTTGCCCGCAAGGTCTTCGAAACCCCCTCCTTTCTTCCCCTCAAACGGAAGCAAATCTTTGTGCTGAGCCATTTCCTCCTCCAATTTTTTGATCTTTTGGTGGAGCTTCGAAACGCAAGAGTCGGCAGAGTCCAATATCTCGATCAATTGAGCAGACTTGGAATTTGAGGTTTTCAGGGCATCCTTCGCTTGTCTATACTTGATTTCGGCATTCGCCTCACATTGTTTCATTTTCGCCGCTTCATCCATCGCCTATGAAGAGAATTCAAAAGTCAAATTAGCTCAAACTATACTTAATGTTGTACCAGATATGTAGAAAGATGGATTTTTTTTTCGATTCAGGAGATCTTCAATTCAGAGAGTACATTCTAACGTTCTCAAACTCACCATCAGCATAGAGTCGTTCAGGAGACCTTCGACCTCAGAAACAGCTTGCGTCTTGGCGACTAACTTAGACTCCAAGCTCGAAATTGTGATCTGAGCTTCATCGTAAGCCTGTCGTAACAAGTCGAAGTCCTCAACAAGACAGTTATAGGCGAATGTCATCTGAGAACAAAATTAAATGAGTCCAATTAATTTATCGAAGCCATATCGGAATCAGATTTACGAGTGGAATGTGAATTCTAACTTTCTATGAAATTGAAAAGTGAAAGGATCCTATGAATGGAAAAGGTTATCGAATTATGAAACATTCAAACTCTAAATTAGAGGAATTATATAATTGAATACACTACCTTCCATAAGCTGCAGTTTAAGGCGACAACCTTTTTCTTGAGCAGACGGACAATCTTGTTGGATTCAGTGAGGGAGAATGAACCATAAATTAAGACCAAGAAAAGACCAACTGACGTAGTGACAATTGAGGAAATATGAGAATCCGAAATCAAATTGTCGGGGCGATTTGTAGCGAATGATAAATTGCCAGGGTCAATTGTAGGAGATATGGAGGGTCCTCCTGAAATGATGAATTAGATTTTCAGTGAATGAGACATATGATATATGGTACATAAGGTCAGGTCAAATCCTCGAGAAGTACATATATAATCAGGTTTTGTATTTATACCTTGACCTCCTTGTTCTCGTAAACCTCGGCTCGGAGTGCCCAATGGAAAGATGGAATGGAGATCCGGATTTTGATGACGTCCGCCGCCGGGATAAACTCGAACAAGGTCAGGGTCGTGTTGATTAAGAGGACAAATTTCCTCCGATGCGTTGAAGTTTCCCATTTGCACTTGCCAATCAGCAAGTGCCGGGTTCCCGAAGATAAGGGTGACAATGGCCAGTAGAAGTACTGACCATTTCGATCCCATCGCTTTGTTTGAAGAGAGCTTTGTGTGTGATGAGCACATTCTGGAAATACTTGTTGACTGTTGAAGAGAACAAAGATGACTGAAAAATGTCAAGGTTCGCCTGTGTCATCGATTTATTTGTTTTTTGATTTTCCAAAATCAATTTCCGATTTTCAAGGTAACCAATTTGCATAACGTTGGTGGTAATTTCGGCAAATAACGTCTGGGACCGGTTGAATCATCTTAACACATGGGCCGTAAAATTTAATATTATTAAAATTTCTTTTCCATAAGATTTTTAGGGGCGGGCGTTCATGAAAATCATTCGATCGAGTTGGAAATTCGAGTTTCTTGGCAAAAGAAATAATTAAATCCGACAGAATTTTTAATCCAATAAGCAATATTTATTTGTAATCAATATTTCATCACCACGGCCAGTATTACATACATTTCCTACACAGTATATAATATAACCTTATATGTATCATTTATTTCCAATGTCTCAAGTTATTCACAATAAAATAAATCCTTTCTATAAATCTGACATCCCAGATGCTCTCAAACAAAAAAACAACTCTCAAAATAATATTTGAATAATAACGTGTAATCCGCATAGACGGGACACAAGTCTAGCCAATAATTGCATGAAATTTTAGTGAAATAAAGTGAAGTACTAGAATCAAATCACTACTCCTCTGTCCTCTATACTGTACTTTAGCCACAATTCACTAAAAACTGTATTAACACCTTCAAAAACGAAACTACAACTTGACAAAATAAAAGCGACTTTGGACGACCAGGAATAACCAAAAACTTACAATACTGGCAGTGTACTTGTACGGATTGTATATTTTGTTCTTACATCTAAATGAACTTTACATTTATGCATTTTCTACATTTATCATCAACTCTTTACTTACAAATTACAAAGATGAATATTTTAATACCCCCGGCGAAATCAATCATCCCGATGAGAATATGAATATGAGTAATATATTAGGATTTCGGGGACAGTACAGTAGTGCCGATGTACAACATTCAAGGCATGATTTATCAAAATCAATGTAAGTACTAATTAATTAATCGAATAATTTCAAATGATTATTTCATGTCCTTCAGGAATCAAAAAACGAAAAGTTTACATCAAAATCACAGAATGAAAGGATGAATATAATACACATACTTTCCAAATAATCGGAAACCACACAGAATTAAGTAACTGTCAACGTCAAAAACTATTCAATCAAACATAAGGTAAAGAAATTTCGTAAAATTGGTCCGGGTCGGGCTTATGCAAACGTTATAAATACTTTCCATGGGCTTATTCTTATTATTTATATCGACATTATAAAGGCAAAGTACTTTCGCTTTTCACAATTCTGACACCCAGTGCGGTACTGTAGTACAGAAACTACTGACTTCTTACCAACCCCGAGCTAAATATGGCCTATTGCATTTTACATCGAACACTAAAATTGTTGCATATTACAATTTGGAGGAGGCGGTGTATCATCGTATCTTTTAAGCTGTGAAAAGAGTTGGGTATGAAAAGAAGCCCGAGAAAAGAAAAAATATTTACAATTTTATTGAAAACATTAATTTTTCCTTTGTCTACGTGCTTTGCAAAAAAAAATTCATACTACCCAAAAGTGAAATTGGGATTCCCTTGACATTAAAGTTCTGTTATATGAATAGAAAATGCAGTTTCAGACCAGAGTTATGACACAAATATATTTATGGACAAGAACGAGAGGCACATTGAAATATCCCTTAAGAGTCAAAGCGTGTTTTTGTCATACTATTTAAATATTTATCTAAAATTTAGTTACATAATTATAGTCAACATCACCAACTGGCCAAAAACTTATACATATATTTTATAATCCTATGTATTGTACATACATACAATGAACATGAATCTACCCAGCATTTCCCTCTAACTCCCAAAAATCAAGAATTTCCACAAAATAATTAAGAACTAATACAAAATTTTCCAAATTTTCGTCACATGTTTATGTTTACTACTAGCAAATGATAAACTTAGGAGTTTGAGCAGGTAAATGAATGGTAACAAAATGAAAACACTGAAAACAGACTTGTCTTCAAAATTTATAAGCTCAAGACCGAGTCTAAAAAAAATTGGGCGAAATTTTGAATTGAATGAACGTTTCTTTTACCAACAAATTCTTTCCCATCCCCTTTAAAGCAAACCCGTACGGCCCGTTAGGTGTTGAATTACTGAAGTGTCATTCCAGTGGGTTCAACTAGAATGAATGGGCATGTGCTCGTTAAATTCTTCAGCGCGGCGCGGGTCCAGCGCCAGAACCACCTTCAAGTCGCTTCTTAATTGCATCCGCGACGTCAATTCCAGATAACGCCTTGATTGCAGGATTTAAGGAACCAATCGTTTTCGTTAACTCACCGACTAAACCATGGCTATCTGCAATGACAAGACAAAAAAGGAATATTAAAAAACAAATTATTAGTAAAAAAAATTGTAATTTCCAAGCACACAGTGCCAGCGCTCAAACTATTTAAATAAAACCAAGGAAAAGTGACAAAGATTTACTAATTAATTTCATAGGAACAAAGAATACAGCGGGAAAGTATTTGCTATTGGGTTAAACAAGGCAAAATTCGAAATAAATATTCTAGAGACGGAAACAGTTTCATCCTCATTCAACCCAGTAGTATAAAATCATTATTTTAAAAATTTAATTAGTTCCACCCAAAATCTTGACAACCGCATTTCATATTGAAATAATTTGTAACATTTTTCTAAAATCGGGAAAAGTCAACGGCTGAACGCCATAGAAAAGTAAAACTCGTCAAAGTGCAGAATGAAGCGCATGGCGATTCCCAGGATGAATCGATATCGATTTTTCCAAACCCAGGCTACTTTCGTATACAAAACAGCACACGTTCGCGTTCTTCAAACTAAGCGTACAGGAGAGTATTTCAAATATAATTCTGAAAGCCAGAAATGAAAAATTTGACAATTCAGACTGATTTCCAAATTGTTCAGTATGAAAAATGAAGCGACAGTACGTAAGAACGCTATCATTGGTCATCACAACATTTACTTATTTGCTCATCGGAGCATCCGTGTTCGACTCCCTTGAGTCAGAGACTGAAATTAAACGGGTCGAGGCTCTTAAAGGTACTTAAAATTTTCAAATCACAAATAGATAATTGGAATGGGTGTTACAGAAATATAACGAAATCTTGAAACTATGAAATCCTTGTGCTGACTCTAATTTTTGGAAATCATTATAACTGAAATTTGGGCATCACGAAATTCTACGTATCTTAATTTTTGTCTAAAAACTGAAACTTATTGTTCACGAAATCATTTAAATAACGTCCGACATGTATATTTTGCATTAAAATTATTGGTCTCATTTACAATTTCATTTGCCTCCATAATTTAGACTACTCACACAATAACTATGAAACAAAATACTTTCTCCACACAGAAATTCGAGCTGATCTACAAACCAAGTATCGAATTGAGGATAAAGATTATATTTGGATTGAGCAAATGATTATCGAGCGGACACCGCACAAAGCTGGGCCACAATGGAAATTTGCCGGGTCATTTTATTTTGCTACAGTGGTTTTGGCAATGATTGGTAAGTAAAGTTACTATAGAAGATCGGTATAACGGTATATTTTTTTATTAACTAGCTATAAATATAATTGTAGTCAAAAATACAAACTCAATCTACTACTCTCAAGTGATCAAATAGTGTTAAAATTGTTGGTGCATCTAGAAACAAGAAATTGAATGGTTGCATTTTTTTCGTTCATATTTTGAATAATTTTAAAATGTCACACCAAGCACACAGGCTTTCGTCAAAAAATGTGGCTTTTCAACCATTTGGACTAAAATGTGATCAAATTGACAGGGTACGGACACTCAACGCCGTCAACAGTAGCAGGAAAAGCGTTTTGCATGATGTACGCTGGGATTGGTATTCCACTTGGGATAGTCATGTTTCAGAGTATCGGGGAGCGACTTAACAAGGGTGCTTCGATCGTCATTAAGAAAATTAAAAAGTTACTAAACGTCAAGAAGCCGGAGGCCTCGGAGGTAAATCAATAAACATAATGTAGAAAAGTCTATTAACCTCCTCCCTCGAAAGCTGAATCTGGAGGTCCCAAGGAAAAAGTGGGATGTACATTTTATAGAGAATTTTCTGACTATAATATTTTTTCATCTCTCAAGACTATTGTCTACAAAAACGTATATCTCACTTCTGTTTGGGAAATCTCACATTGTGAAATATTAATTCTCCATTCTGGCGTTCCATTACAGACAAATCTAATGATGACGACCGTCGTATTAGCCTCAATCATTATTACTGGCGGCGCTGCATTTTTCTCTAGCTATGAGGGCTGGTCCTATTTCGATGCATTTTATTATTGTTTCATCACATTGACAACGATTGGGTTCGGAGATTATGTCGCACTGCAGGTCTGCTTGTATTCTCTCTTTTAATGAACAAATATTTAATCATTTTCATTTTTCACTAATGTTCAAATTTTGACAGCAAGACCACGCCTTGCAAAGGGAACCTTATTACATGGCCTTGAGCGTTGTATTTATTCTATTTGGTTTGGCAGTCGTAGCCTCCAGCATTAATATTTTGGTCCTTCGCTTCATGACAATGTAAGTAACTTTTAAATGAATCGGGACTAACCGTCCGAGTCAGATCAGATACTTCGAATGACTTAAGATAATGCATATCTGACATAGATGACAGTAAAAAATCACAATAACGTAAAGAAATAAAACTGATGACAACTTTCATCAGATTCACATTTACACGAGAACTCAACATTTTCAGATGAAGTAAAATCAAAGAAATATTTGATCAGATCGGAGCCTTCAAACTACGAATAAATAAAATTGATAGCAAAATTGACGCTAATACAATGTATACATAAAATTGATACAGGCAAGCCGAAGAAATGCAAAGAGAAGATACAGAATTGGGACCCGTCTCCCAGAACGTCGTCACTGTGTATGAATTTAAATAGTTAGAAATTGATCCCGTCCCGAAACACATATTAATTTGTGTTTATTTCTTTACTTTACAGAGACAGTGAGGTTATGACTTCGACAGGGAAACTTCTTCAAAGTGACATCAATTTGTCATCCCGAGCAGATCAAGATCAAGTGTCTGTTTGCTCTTGTACCTGCTATCCCCGATATGTAAGTTTACTTTCCTAACAATTTTTAAGCACAATTTTTTTAATGCTTTAATTTTCAGACGGATTTAAATTCCCTTTATAAGAAAAAGACACGTTCGACTCGAGTTTACAGAAATGACACAAGTGGAACGGAAGAGGAACTTTACAGCGCGGATGATGTACCAGCCATACTCGAGAAAAGAGCTTCAGTTTAATTTACTCATGTTTTCAATATCAGTATTTTAAAACCTGTTTTGTTATTGATTTCGGCGAGAAGACAAATAAAACACGGAAATACTAAATATAAAGTACTACCATGCACATACCATGCGAAGTACAATTTCTTTCAATCGAGTTACAGTGCTTTACAGCGTAAAATAGGAAAATCAGTACCACCGAAAATGAAAAATCCAGGCCGAAAGTATCAAACACTTTATTTTATATGAATTAAGCACAAAACCTCAAACTAGCATAAAGACATAAAAAAGCAGGAAGGTTAGATCCGATTTATGAAGTTTTACTGGAATTAGACTGACCGCCCTTGTCAAAACTGGAACGTGACGTACCTTTGTTTCCGCCAATAATGACGATCTCAGTAGTTCTGGCCAAAGGAGCAGCGACCTTTAAAATTCATAAGAAAAATTGATGAACAAAGCGTGCTTTCGATTCAAATTGTTAAATATCTGAATATCAATAACATACCTCTGCTGCTATTAGAGGCAATGCTTGAGTAATCATGGCAGCAATCTAAATTAGAATTTTAAATGGATCAGCAATTCAAAGTTACACCAAAAACAAGAAACCGATAAAAACAAAAATTTCAATTACCCCAGCAGTTCCGAAACCCGCATAGGCCGCAGCTTTCATTTTCATAGACTCTGCTTGGGCTTTCCCGACAGCAGCAATAGCTTCTGCTTCTGCCTGACCAATTTTTCTAGAAGAAAAAATTGAGATATACATTTCAAGGCAATATAATATTGTTACTAACGACGTTAGGCATTAATGTTACCGGATTCTTTCTGCCTCGGCGCGAGCTTCCTCCAAAGTTTGAGTTCGTTTACCCTCAGCTGTTAGTTAAAAAATATGGAAATGTTAAACCATACTCAGACAATCGATGACTGCAGGACTGTATGGAATGCTCCAGGATTTTTTAATACCTTGACTGTGCTAATTATAAGGCAGCATAACTGATTCCTTTCAATTTCGATAAGAATCGAGTATGAATTACAAAACTAAAATTTAGAAATCGGCTCTTATGATTTTGTGCAATATTTTTTACAATACAAAAATATATTCGGGTTTTTGGTAAACTGTATATTTCTAATTTGCTAGAAATTATGAAACGATTATGAAGCCAGAGATTACGTAATGATTCGATAAATTGTTGATTGTTAAACTGCTTCACATTAGAGACCCCGTTTTAAGCTACACTTCGAAATTATGGTAACCCCGCCCGCCAAGTGCGATGCAAATTTAATTTCATATATCTTACCGACTGCTTGGACACGGAAGGCCTCAGCTTCAGCAGGGAGTTTTACAACAGCCACAAGGTCTCTTTCTTTCCTTTGAACTTCTTGTTCTTCAACTTCAACCAATTTCTTTCTCTCGATGACATCTCCCATCATTTCTTCCTGTTTCAATTTTTGACTCACTTTAGCAGATGACAATTCAGCCGCCAAAGCAGCCTCAGCTTTAGCCGTATTAATTTCTCGATCAAAATTTGCTTGTTGAAGTTTAAAAAGACGGAAACAATCCTCAACTTTCGTGTCGGTAGAGTATTTCACATCCATGGCCGCTTTCTCACATTCAGATTCCTGGTAGAGAGAAAATCAAAATAAATTAATTATCCATTTTCCGTTTGACCTCTGGTGGTCATCAAATCTCACGTATGGACATTGGATGACATAGGTCAATTATTATGTAATTCGAACCGCACTTGGTACTCGATATACTACGCTTCCAGCTATGTATATCAAATGTACATCGCTAGTCATGATGCTATAGTCATAACTCAGGCCCGAACTACCTCATTAGTGACGCACCGGATATGCGGGCGGATAATTTTTACTATCTGAGATAACACCGGATTATAGTACGCACCAGATCAGAGAAAATACTAAAGTCTCATTGCTGTATGTCCGGTCAAGCGACTTTTGTATTTTCACCGATCTAAGGGGGCAGAACACGATTCAAATGATATCTCATTATAGAGGTCGGACGGTCCGGTCCTGACGGTCCAAAAATGGTCCGGTCCCGGTCCGGTCCTGGCTTTTTTGGACCGATAGAACGGTCCGATCCGGGTCCATGTATTGGACGGTCCCGTCCAGTCCGGTCCTGCGTTAAGGACGGGACCAGGAGCTCACCGCCCTATCTCTTATACACTAGAGTTTTAACGGTCCTCCGGTCCCGGTCCAGTCCCGACTTTATTTGGACCGATGAAAACGGTCCGGTCCCGGTCCACATATTGGACGGTCCAGTCCGGTCCGGTCCTGAATTAGGACCGGACCAGGACTGGACCGTCCGAGCTGTAATCTCAAAGTGTAAAAATTATCCGGCCGGATATCCGGTGCATCACTGTACCTTATCCTGTAAAGAAATCGGTGACATAAAAAGGTATTTACTCTAATGCCGGCGTCCCGATTCGCTTGCGCTACTCCGACATCTGCAATGCAAAAAATATACACCATTCTAAAAAAAATCACAAGTTTCGAAATAACACGATTAAAAATCGGCATAAGGAAAATTGACCTGCATCTCTCTTCACATTGGCTGTTTGGGATCGTCCAAGGGAACTTAAGTAATCGACATGATCTCCAACATCTTTAATAGTAAACGAAAGTATTTCGATCCCCATTCGGCCGACATCTGGAGATGCGACTTCTCTCACGAGAGCAGCGAATTGGTCCCTATCCCTGTACACTTCTTCCACGGTTAGAGTTCCTGAAAAAATAGGAACAGACTCAATTAAACAAGGCAAATTTATACCAAGATACTAACTTAACTTAGAAGAATTTTGTCTTCTGAGACACACTTAATTAAAAAAATCAATTAAAATCAATTGCCACATTGCAATTGATTATAATGTGATCACCGCACTTACGCCAATCGCTACAGTATGTATGTCGTTAAATTATTAAATAAATCGAGGAATAAAAATGGGCTGCGCCATTTTTAAATTGACTAAGTGATGGTGGGAATCAAAACCACTATTGTTTCTAAAATTGCTAGTTAAGCTAACATTTGGTGTGGGCAATTGTCAGTTTATAAATTCACACTTCAACAAGTCGGCAGATGTAAATGCCAAAGAACAGGTTTATTGCTTGTACCGGTTCCGACTGAGCAAAGAGACATCTTGAACAATACAGGCAGTAAGAATACAATAATGTTGCAATTCTTAGACGAGAAAAACGTAGAGCTTTCTAAATTCCTATAAATTCAGGAAACCCAAATTCTAAAATAACAAGATAATCAGGATTAAAAAAAATTCATCACACAGTTTCTACATGTTACATCAACGTGTCAAGTATAGCGACAATTAATACGCATCCTATTGCAAGAAGGGGTGCCGTAACTCAGAAAAATGTAGAGATTAAAGCGAATTTTTAGAATAGTTCTTTTTTAAATTATAATTTTCCTATTTTTTGTCTTTTTCTTACGAAATTTGTAGTGAAGTAGTAGAAAATTGAAAAAATACCGCGATTTTTTATCCTATTTTAATTTATACTGATGTGCAGTTGTAAGCGGAGTGTACTGTGTACTAACAATTTTTCTGACATCATTTGAAATAAATACCCCGATTAAAATTAACTACTCTTCAATTTTCTAGCTGGGTAAGATCATGCATAATTAGTTTCATGACGATATTATTCGGTATCACAAAATATCAAATACCATAACTGCAAATGCATAGGAAAATGTCAACTTCAACCTTATAATGGTAGACTATCAAATACGAAATTTATCACATTTAAATTCTCAAAGCCCCGACAATTAATCTTATTTAAGCCATCTTTGTCAAACGGGAAAACACAATAATGTTGTCTGTCAGTAAACCAGCAGGGCGGAATAGAACGACAGATCTTTGACTACTACTGTTACTGTTGTTGCATTTTCTTTCCATTGTTGACTATTGTTGTGACTAAGTATTCCCGACTCATCAGTTCTTTCCTTACAGGTAAATCCAAAAGAAAGAAAGAGACCAATGCCCTCCGTTCATTTGTTCTGATTGTAAAAATACTTCACTCTAAACGAGTATGCCCATTGTCCATCACAACTCAAACTACAGCTACTCAACCAAATTATTTATTTTTGACCTGTAAAGTCGGAAAGTGCAAGGCGGTGCCTACTGCCTGTCTAACCAAAAACTCAGTAGAGATATAAGAGATGTAGAATTATTTAATTTATGCGTGCTACGTCACGGGTTGGATGAAGCTATTAAAAATCAAATCAAATTCTACACAAAATGCATAATTATCTCACTATTCCGTGGAAACCCCGGGTACAGCTGAAGGGACAGATTAAAAAGTTTATGAACCCCTTGCACAACCTTAATAATGCACGTTTATATACTAAACGATTCCAACTCGTGTTTGTAAGGTACAACTCCTTGGAATTACCCCGCAACTGGCCAAACAGTGATATGGGCAACAATCAAATGGACCCACCTCTACGATTACAAGAAGGCAGGCTCCGAATAATGCAAAATTCATAATAGTAACATTAAACCAAACCAAGTTCTAATTGCTAATTGTTAAGGTCAAACTCGCAATTCACAGTCACTGCCGCTGCTGCATGGTTCAGATTAATTATTTTGAAGTCGGATCTACTAACTTTTTAAGCTCATTCAGCAAGTAGTACTTCTACGAAAAGTCCGCTCTCCAAAAAGTCTTAAATTAACGTAAGACAGAAAAAAATCTGACTTCTAAAAAAATTTGCCGTGACGCTAACACACAAATTAAATAATTTCTCATGCCTTAGAGTGTACGTAGTACGTGTGCATCTAGAGTTCTTTAGTTAAATGAACCTCATTACTCATAAATAAACTTCCTTAAGAAAAGCCCCATGTATGTGAAGAAAGCCCCGTTTCATTATGTCCATTTCGTCACAGACAACCGTACAGGTAAAATCCTTCCGCCTACTTGTCCTGTCCGTGATTGTGCCTTACTTACTAATTCATTCCACAACAGACAACATTGCACAGTCAAGCAATGCAATGTCAAGTGCAAAAATATTATCAGTTAGCACAGTAGCCTACACATACCGTATAAAATTTTTATTCATTAATTTCTTACGAAAATATTTTATTAACACTGGTCATCTCAACTTAGATTGAATTAAAAACGTATTACGGGATGAGAACCAGAAACTTTTCACAGAAGATTTTCAAAAAAAAAGTGATACGCTTTGTGCGGAAAAATTACAAAATAAATTCTAATTAATTGAGAAAGTAGACAGACAGTGTGTGAATGTGCTCTACAAACTTCTACTATAGATTTAAGGCATGGGTCAAATGTGACAAGAATGTTTTTCGGACTTTACTCAGTTTTGGCTGCACTATGGTTACTTCCGCTCCCACTGACCTACATTGCGTACGAATATTACGAATTTTATGACCCAGAAAGTAGGCCAATTACAAGGGATGACTTGTACGACACCTATGATTTCATTGTCGTGGGAGCCGGTTCATCAGGTAACATAAATTTTTAAAAAACTTAATTGATTTGATAATTTTAGAATATCCGCAGTAATCACCATTAAGAAATAATATATTAATTAGTTATACACATTTATAAAAGCCCAGATTGCGAGCCATTGTAGTTAATCAATTTAGGACTACGAGAAAACGTAAAGAAATAAATTACATTTAATATTAGTAAATACTCGTAGTTCAATTAAATGCAGATTTCGCATCAAATACCCGATAATCGTTAAACCGATTGAGATATAATTTATCATGAATAGAAAACTGGCGTTTTCCACCCTATATGAGCCAAGAAATTATAAACAATGTTAAATGGCTCTCAATTGCGTATGTTTTACAACTATAAGATTTACCTGTCATTATCCCATACTTAACGTTGTGATTGTCAATTACCGTGTGACTTTTCTATGATCGTTAATACTCAAATTCTAATTTTAGATTCCATAAAATTACTACCAACCGCTGTCTGATATTTTATAAATTAGTAAGACCTCGTAGTAAGCATTTACCTTACAAAAACGATATCCTTAGTTGTGTACAATGCCGTACATTCGTCGACTAATAATATGCTTTCTCACCTGTTTCAGCCTATTTCAAATCGTACGGTTCGGTTTGTAAGCTAAAGCTTTTACTTGTAACAATTCCTAAAGTCGTAAAAAAGTTGGACAGTAACAGACGAAGGAATACACAGCGTACGTAGTATAGTATAACATAACGGGATTAGTTTCCGTAGAGAAGTGATTCACTCGCTAACATTATTAACGTAATTACCTGTCCTTTTTACAAATATGGCGCAAATGCGAATGCATAAGTACGACACAAACATGACTTACACAAAAGAAACCCGCTCCGCTTAATTACTTTAATTACTTTAAAAAGCCATGTGTTAGAAAAATGGTGTACGCCAGTAAATAATATCACAGGTCGTAATTTTTAAGCTAGATAGATAGGGAACTATAAGCTTAAGCTCTAAGTTAAATTAAGTTTTATGTAAGAATGTGTAAATACCGCGGAGTCAATTTAGTGTGTGCCTGTAATGTAAGACAAACATATACGTGTGAACTCATTCCAATTGTTAATTAAAACAAAATCGTTCCATATGATAAGATATATTTCAGCCAATCGCCAATCCAATGTAATTTTGAAATCATCGTATTTGATGAAACTATTTGATCAAGAAGTATTCAATCTTAACCGAATCGGATATTTGTCAAACTCCATTTAAATATCCAATCTCTCGGTCAAGGTACACACATAAATTGACTCAAAAGAATAAAATTATCTACCCATACAACATTCTTAACTGCCTAATCAATCGAAATTTCTCCTTTCTTTAAAATAGTTGGTTTTAAAAATATCAAAAAATCTACAATTTGTTTGCACGTAACTAATTAAAAACAGGTGCAGTGATCGCAAATCGATTGAGTGAAATTACTGGGTGGAAAATCCTACTTTTGGAGGCAGGAAGCGATGAACCAGAATATGTGTCCAATGCCCCCGCATTGGCAGGTTATTTGCAATTGAGCCGTTTTGATTGGGGATTTAAAACAGAACCAATGACCACGGCTTGTCTCGGCTTAAACAATGCAAGGTGATTAATACTAACAGAGTGAATTAAATTCATGCACAAAAATCAATTACATTAATAAATTAATATATTTTATGTCTTCTTCAAACTAATTTAAGATCCAACTGGCCACGAGGAAAAGTTCTAGGTGGTTCCTCAGTACTTAACTATATGCTGTATGTTCGCGGGAATAAAAACGACTATGATTTTTGGGAATCATTGGGAAATCCTGGTTGGGGTTCTCATGGAACACTTCATTATTTTAAGGTAACCTTAACTGATCTGAACATAACTATTTAATAACTTATGATAAACTCAAGGAATCCGTGAAATACCATTGTGGTTAGGTTAGGAACGTAATTCCGTTGTAATTCACAAATTACAGCGACGGTTAGAAATTACGTCAAATCAAAACAGAATGAAGCAGGTACAAAGTCTCTGTCTACGCAATAGAACAAGTAAAGAAACCCAGTTTGTCAGATTGAAAGCTTAATGACAGAAAATATGATCGAAAATGTTCGGACCATATAACATATACGATAGGCTTATATCTGATACTACGGAACTTCGAATGTGACAAAAATAAATATAAATAATTTATTTTCACGGACAGAAATCCGAAGACAACCGGAATCCATATTTAGCCCAGACAGACTGGCACTCATCTGGAGGGTTATTGACCGTTCAAGAGGCACCTTGGCGTACTCCGTTGGCCACAGGTTGAACTGTTTGTTTAATTCTTGTAGACCTTAATTTTAAGTGGTATATAGATATTCCAAATAACCTAATGACTTTGTACGGGTAATACAGGTTTTGTCCAAGGTGGTGTTGAGTTGGGTTATGAAAACCGGGACATTAATGGAGAATACCAGACAGGGTTTATGGTCGCCCAAGGAACAATTCGAAGAGGTTCAAGGTGTTCTACGTCAAGAGCATTCCTAAGGTCTGCCAGACTACGTCCTAATCTTCACATCGGTGTCAATGCCCACGTCACGAAGGTACATGTGGACCCTATCTATAAACGAGCATGGGGTGTAACTGTTTATCATAACGGAAGACCAAAAATCATTCAAGCACGGAAAGAGATAATTGTATCAGCTGGAGCCGTCATGTCACCACAACTTCTCATGTTGTCTGGAATAGGTCCTGCCGGTCATTTACAAGAAATGGGGATCCCTCTTGTAATGGTAAATACAGTTTCCAAATACAATTCAACGGCCTGTAATAATACTCTCTTAATTAACATTCGCTATGGGGAAATTCCCGCGTATTTTTTTGGGAGAATCGGTTGACTTTCCGTTTCGCCTACAGAAGGTAACTCGATTAGCTAGGAAAAACTCTATGGGAGATTAACGTATTCAAAGCAATCACCACACACTTTCTGCCCAAAAGATCAAAGCCATAACGTTGTAAAATGATCATGGAAACCGAGGTTCTTTGCATATATATATTTGTATTCAAATCGACACAGGAATTCGGGTACCAATTAGTTTCCAATTAACCAGTCCTAATTAATTTATGGTAGGATTTGCCAGTTGGACATAATCTCCAGGATCACATTGGTTACGGTGGACTAGTATGGACATTGGAACAACCCGTTTCACTAGTTCAGCCTCGTTATGAAAATGTTCCATCCATGCTTCGCTATGCTATCTATGGAGAAGGCCCTATGACAGTCCTTGGAGGAGTTGAGACCCTCGCCTTTGTCAACTCTAAGTAAGTCTCTAAGTCCCATAGGCCAGGTCGACGAGATCTTGATATTTCAGCTCCGTTTAAATAACTATCGAATAAAATCATATCTAAAAGCTACTAATCCAAATTTCAGGTACGCGAATTGGAGCATAGACTGGCCTGACGTGCAATTCCATTTGATCCCCGGGAGTGTCAGTAGTGATGGTGGAATAACACTTCGACATGCAGTAGGTAATCGCAAAACAATTGAGAAAATTAAATTCTAAAATATTTCTGATAGCACTAAACTTTAACTTCTTTATAGGTCTGAGCGAATTCCTCTGGGAATCTGTTTACAAAGAATTGTCTTACCGGGACACTTATTCCATCATCCCAGTATTACTCCGTCCGGAAAGTAAAGGTTACATACTTCTTCGAAACGCCCATCCCTTTTCCCGTCCCTTGATTTACCCATATTATTTAACTGCTCCTATCGATGTCAAACGATTGATCGAGGGTATCAAAATTGCACTAGCTCATTCTCAAACGGACGCAATGCAAAGGTAAGGTCATGTAAATTGTCTACAAGGTAATCTAATATTAGGCCAAGCTTAGGTACTAAAAAATTCAAATCAAATATCAGATCAGGTCAAAACTGGTCGAGTCTTAGCCACCGTATCTTTCCGACCGCATGTCTGAGAAAACCGTCATGCCATGTCCATGGCTGATAACACTAATTCTCTTGGATACTTCTACCAGAATAATAATGCGATACTTTCTCGCAAAATTCAAGATTTCAGATCAATAAATATGTTATTTGTTTGGAGCCTACAAAAATGAAAACAAAACTAATTTAAAATAACTTTTTTCTAAAGGTTCACCCCACGTCTACATGCTGTCCCATTTCCACAATGTGTCCACTTGGTTCTCTTTTCGGATGACTATTGGGAGTGTTGCGTGAGACATTTCACGAACACAATCTATCATCCTGTAGGAACTTGCAAGATGGGACCACCGACTGACTCCGGGGCAGTGGTTGACCCAAGACTAAAGGTTTATGGAATAAACAGTTTGCGGGTTGCCGACGCTTCAATTATGCCCACAATTGTGAGTGGTAACACAAATGTACCGTGTATTATGATTGGAGAAAAAGCTGCGGATCTCATAAAGGAGGATTGGGGTTACCCCCCATTCCAGGGGTACTACTAAGTCCATATATATATGCAAAAACAAATTTAATTTATTTAACTTAATTAATTAGCAAATTTTAATTTATCGCAAGAGTTAGCCGATAGTTAGTGGTAAGAGTATGCAATGAAAATAAATCCATCAATACTTTTTTTAAACCAAAATTTGAATTAGAATAAATTCCAACGTCAGCTTAACTAAAAGTTTATCATGTCTATCACGTATTTAGAATTACATCTCAAGAGAACTAAACTTGTGAGTAAAATTGAGTAAAATATTCTAGTAATGTTCCAATTAGGAATATCTTAGCTTACCGAGTATGGCTCTAAGGTGTCCTTCTAATGTTTGATTCACTGTGGCTCGGAGTTGTTGGACGGGCACACCAAGGAACTGTTCCGCAGCTGTTCTAAGTAAATCATTCGCTCTCATAATTTTGATTTGTGCAACACCAGTTACTGTGAGAGGAACACCTTGGGCTGTTTCCACTTGCTCACACATAGGATTTACTGTCATTACCTGTCACAAAAAAGAAGAAGCTTTAGAATATTAATAACTTGAATTAACTTAAATTAACTCAAGTTTAGACGTATCCCTTACCTCCAGACTAAGTCTTTGTACATCTGTCACGAGCCACCACGCAAAGGCCCATCCACCGACAATGGTTCGTTTTGAGGTCCCTCCAAAACACCCTCCTGTAATTCACAAAATTTAAACAAAATTTAGTTTTTTATTGATAAAAACTTTTCGATAATTAATTTCGCTTCGTAATAGTGCTATAATTCACTCCACCACTCCAAAATGATTCAAGCGCCCTGATAGGATAAAATCAAAGTATTCTTATTGCGACACATTATGTACTTATGTTGGCAAATTGTCAATATTGGTACAGGCAGGCGAATTTGGCGAAAATTGAAGTGGCTAATAATTATTTAACCACACTCGTTTTAGCCGAAATGGTGTTAACCAGTTCAGTTTATCCGAAAGTTTACAACAAATCAAAATATCCCCTAATCGATTGCACAAAGTCGACATTCATTCATCAAGTAATTTGTGTTCCCGAAACTAAGTCACTCCAAGTTCGCAAAGAAGGCAGTCAATAAGTTCAACCTGTAAAGCGACGTGATGACGTCGACGTCCCTGAAGTGATGAATTAAACAAACTCAATCACCACCACCATTCAGTCACTTATTTAGATGCAAATAAGCCGAATCAATTGAATAAGTAAACATTCGTCAGAACCGACTTCTCTCACTTAATAAAAGATTGGATCTAAATGGTAGGTACTAAATCGATACTAATTTAATATTCGGTTTGAGCAGTGCGGTACGCCAAGTTCTCAATAGGAAATACATTTCAGAATTGTACATAGCTACCAGTTATTTCATTATTTTAGCTCGGAAGTAAAAATGAATTCAATCTTATTTGAAATGACGAAATTGTGCCCAGGGCTTGCAAAGTGTGAAATTAAAAAGAGAAATTATTATGAGAGGAAACTAAATTCCATGGAAGTGGCATCAAACGATTCAACCTATCACAATCAGCAAGAATTAAGATGGGTTGATTTATTCTGATTTTGGAACATTGTAGGAATCGACAACTATGAAATTTTGTGTTCGCTAATTGAAAGTGAACAAAGTTAGTGAACGCGAGTCCTTTCGTGACCGAAGGATTTGTTTTCGAATTTTTGGAATGACGAAAGAAATCGAAACAATTCAAATATTAAATTTGAAATTGATTAATATTATTCAAAAATTTGAAATTTATGCGTGCGGAAAAACTTTCGTGAAATGAACAAGGCACACACACACACACCTGTAAACTTACATGAAATAACGCCGGTAGCGCCAACGCCTACCCCTTTACAATAATTTGGCCGACTTATTAATCATTATTTAATTAATATGCAAAAGCTGTACCATACCCACACCTGCACGTAGTACAAAAAATTACGCCTGCAAATTTCTCGCAATTTAATCGAACGCTAGACATTGTAAAGTGTGGGTCATTCTCAAAAGCCTTTGAGATTGAAAGTAATTAGTCTCCCCATTACTCAAACAATAACTCATCCTCTCTAATTACTCCCAACACATTAGATTCGATTCATTCATAATCATGTCAAATCATAACATCCATCTTGTATTGTATTTTCACACGACTCCACTCTACCAAAAAAAAACAGGCATACAATTACATTAATTTAACCCTGAGCTTGAACTTGGACTACAAATAATAATTTTGGAAAGTTTATCTAGCTCACACAATAATTATTCTTCTCAACAAAAAAAATCCAAATGTTAAATATTCTGGGTGAACTCTTTGAAAATCACTTAAGTACCTTTTCACAAAAATGAGAAACTCAACATGTGTCATCACTTTTGACCGGCAATGGTCGCTGCTCTGAATTATTTATGACCCTGGATGACCCTGGCACCCATCCAGCTCAAATAATTTACTGTTACTTCGTGGTACATTTTCCTTCACCCTGTCTATTCTGAGTAAGAGTGAAAGTGGTAGGTAATATTTTCGTTACTTCAACTCATCCAACTGTCAACCCGGGAATTCCTTCCACTCAAAATTGCACTAAAATTTGTACTCAAAAATAAACCCGGTGTTTGACCCTACAAAGTTGATAGCCCCATGTAGTTGGAAACGTGTAGGTGAGAATGGTTACAAACAAACCCTTTCATTGTAAAACGCGGTGCTGGTAAAAAAAACTGAAGATAGTATTTATTGGACCGGTCAAAAATAAAAATAATAATTTTATCCTTAATATGAGTATTTAAGGTGTTCAATTCGTAGAAATGGGACTAAAATTGAAGCAAAGATTATAGCACTTCACAAGCTCCCGGATACTATTTTTAATGTGTAATAAACTTCTGTCTCCCCAAAAATAGAACGGACGCTAATTTACAAGATAACGTGTTAAGTAAGTGCGAAAAAAGTCACACTTAAATATCCATTATGGGAAATACCGGCTTCAAATACATAAACGTGGGAGGGCAAAAGAAAAAATTGAACTGCATTTCATATGTAAATTCACGTGTCCGGCCCCCAAAATTCAAGGTGGTAAACAAAGAAATTCTAAATGTGTTAACTTAACCCACCAATAATATTATCATAAATACAAAAGAGTATCTCTCACATTAAAAAAAATTGTACAGTTTCAATCTAGCCGAAAGACCTCAAGTATGTATTGTACGTAAAGGTGAATATTCTACAACACTCGACCCCAAAAAGTAAAAGCCACCACAAGTTAATCTTCAATCTTTTTGTAAGTAATCTGTTGGCCGATCGAGCACAACAGAATGAGACGAACCGACAACAATTCGTTTTCCATTTCTTTCACCTTCCAACCCTTAACTTACTTACATATATAAAACTACACCCAAAAACTTGCTCTTCACACATTGACCTCGATCACATACACATGGGAGTTTGTTAATCTTGAGAACATTCATCATCTTCCATTTAACAAAATAAATTTCTAAAATTTACAAGTGTCAAAATTTTGGGTGAGAAATCCAAAACAAAAACGAAAGGTAGTAATCGATTTTGTGAGTAAACTTCAAGGTCAAACTTGATAAATCGAAAGTTATAAGAAAAGTGGAGAGTTCTTTTTGTTCATGTGTGCTTGTGTTCATGTAATATGGTGTAAAAATCTCGTCAAGTTCATTCCGGTGTAGTGACCACAGCATTGGAATGTCATTTCGGACATTAAAATTTATCAAACTGTGCGAATGTAATAAAGGAGTCCTAATTAAACAAAAGGTGAGTTAATCCACTTAAATTAGATAATTTTATGCAAACTGTAAATTCTTAAATTGTCGGCGTGCTAATATAAATTAAATTAACTGGCATCAAAAAACCACTATTAGTTTTAATAATTCTGTTTCAAAATAAATTCAAAATGAATTTTGCACCATTTACTGAATTACAAAACTACAAGTTTTTATATTAATCTTGCTATTTTGTACCAATGCCGTCTCGATTTCAAATCTCACTCAGACTGAAATCGAGACGGCATTGTTTGTACGCACAATTTACTGACCCTAATTAAATAATCCCTAATCAGAAGAAAAATTAATATAAAGATTTTCTTTTGTGTTACGCTGAGTAACAATGATAACCTATGAAAATTTGGTAGTGCCAACTTTTTCACAATTTCTCATTATCTATTAGAAATATACCTTGATAAACACGTATTCAAAATAACAAAAATTAGAACTACAATTCCTTATAGTGTCATTTTTGTTTTATTTGCTGAGCCAATTGCGTCAACTCTCGACTTCGTTAGGAAAGACTTCGAGCGTTCTATTATAACTGGGTGTAATTTTTACAGATCGCGTGGCGTAATCTACCAAGAAACTTATGTACACCATGAAGTTCTATTTACAAAAATTAGTATCATCCTTCATTGACCAGAAATAATTAAAAAAAATGTCAAGCGAAATTAAAAAAAAACTTTGAGACGATTAGGGTGGAATCAATTTTAGTTGCACAATTTTGTGACATTCCTTTTGACAATGCCTCAGTTGGGAAAGAATTAAGTTTTTCATAAACATATATTGCGATTTACTTTTATCGTCATGATCAATGCAAATGATTGTTGAAATCAGTAAGCATTATAATTAATGCTAATGAAATGTTATAGTTGGCGAAAACGTCAGACTCCTGATAAGAGATTATTCTTAAATTCTTGGATGAATGAAAGAACTACACAAATTCACCAATATGATTGTGATTAAGGTTTCAAACACTTTCAAACACTCATATACATCTGCTCCTCACAATTTTGAATCTTACAAAATAAAATGAGCTCTGTCAGCACTAAAGTTCAAGGGCATCCTAACTGGGCCCATATTAAAAGTTAATTTGACAGTGTTTAATACACAAACAACACAACAAATCTGAAAAGCAGTGACCACAGAATTGAAATGTACAATCCCAGAATACATGATATATAACCAACATGATCAGTTGCCGACTAATACAATAATTATTATTGACATTTGAAGTGAGCAAATGAAGATAAAAATTATCATACAGTAGTTAGTATCGGGTGTGATTTTATCGCCCAGCAGAATAGAGGAATTTCACAGAATATTAGAGTGAAATCACAGCAAAATAGTGCC
>JAQFYE010000615.1:0-32534 GCA_034694305.1 Protaphorura glebata
TACACACTACAGTAAGCGGAAGCAATGCTACGCGGCTAAAAGTGCCGAGATACAGTAGGGTATGGAAATACGCGGCCGGTTACCTAGAACCAGACTGATTATATATCCAAGCGATTTCTATATTAAAAACTTTTACCGGAACTTTAGTGTACTTCAGTATTTTTAAACAGAGTGCGTATGATGGAAAATCGTGGTAACAAGTTGTCGAATTTATCAGAATCAGCAGTCACTACTTTCATTTAAAGAAATAAACGTTTAAAAAATTCAGACGGCTGAGACTGAGAGAGGAGTTACATTACATAATATCCATGTATAGGGTTACAGAGATATCCACAAATATATTTTTCATATGCTGGCTGCCGTTATTCTGTTTCAGTTGATTATCCTGTAAGACCTTATTATTTATAGTTGTCGGCTAACGATTTTTCACTTTTTCTGTATTCGTAAACTTTTCGCAAATATGTAAGTTAAGATATGACAAGTCACCCGAGTTGATGATTGCGAATTAATAGTAATTATTAGCTAATTAGCACAGAAATTTTACGCCGTGTCAGATGTACGTCACACCAGATGACCTCTGACTTGATACCAGCAATACGGCAACATTTGCGAAAATACGTACATAGGCAGTAGTATTTTACCTCTGCGACACAAAGAAATATTACGTTCTAAAATTATAATCATAAGCACCAGAAAAGCACAATTATTGTGCTTTTCTGGTGCTTTTAATTTAGTTGAATATATCTGTATCGGGATACAGCGCTACCAAAACTTCAATATAACGACATCCAAGAGTTCGCAGAAAACATATCGTTATGTGAGAAATATTTACACCACGTCCACAAATATGTACCGTAATTTTCCTGTAGTCAGTCCGTCGTATAGCATTGTCGTACATGGTACAGCAAGCCTCTTATCATTTCGCTATGTATGTATGGTGCGATTAAGTCGGATTGGTAGTGATTGTTTTAAAGAGTGTTGGATCTGAATCTGCTTATCAGGGTTGGGGGCTTTCTCCCTCGCAGGAATCGACGATAAGCCGTCATTTGACTCAGAACGTGTGATAACATAATTCTGTCACCGCACAGGATAGATAACATGTCCAGAGTATAACCCCCGGTGTTTTTAATATTTGAAAATGCCTTACGATTAGTGGTACTGTGCGCATTTATTATTTCTAGAGAAATATCGTTATATGGAGGATCGTTACAGAGAAATGTCAGGTTTTTCGGGTTCTGTTTATTTTCAGTGGTTTGCCTCATGTTGACATTCGTGCACTTCGTGCACTCTCGTTTTTGTCATGAGAAATCAATTTCTCGTCACATGTGAGACCCGCGAACATTCTGTCAAAATAAATATTCTGGGTGGGTTCGACTGCATAATCATAATACTGCGTTTCGCAATTTCCGTCACGTCAGCTCCTCATTCCATTTAGTTAATTGTGATTCAGTCATACTCAAAATAAATTGGTTTCTCCATAAATCTTGAAAATCCAGTTTTCAAGTTTTGTAAAAATGACAACTCTAGAATCTGTCAAGCTGAGCACTGGCGTCAGCATTCCGGAGGAGCTTGAGAGGGGAGGTAATGAATTAATGCAAATTTAAATTAAATTGAAAAACCTGTAGACTTTTCAACATTTCGGTTTCCATTCAAAACATTTCGCTGCAAACCTAATATTTATGGAAATGCTATTTTTTTTCTGGCCGATTTCCGGAATTCCAATATCATTTTAATCGTAATCAGATTTACCAGATGGACCAGGTTATGTTTCCTTTGACGCTGCGTTAAATTCATTGCAGTTAATTTCTTTCTGACTGTGGTTGTTATAAACTTAAAGATATTTATTTTCCACTGGATTGTCCTACTACTGGGGGTACTTTCTCTTGGCGAAATATCTTGACAATGCCTCACGGACGGGACGGGGAATGTCGATTAATGTGTGTACCGTAAAATCCCGATTAGAACGCGGCCCCCTAATTTCTCCGACTTTCTTCATAAAACATAATGGTGAGAGTGGTGAAAGTCTTTGGCCTGTGACCTTGCGTGAATGAATAGAGCTCCCGCGTTCTAATTGGGATTTTACGGTATTATATTTTTAATATTTCTGTCAGATAATTTCGGCCTTGGCGTTGGCGCAGATATTTCGTAATTAAAATTGAGTCAAGGCCTTTGAATTGGCTCTTGATCAAATCAAGTAAATCTCTTCATTCAAAATTGAATTACGAATGCTTTTTTTTCTTTCAGAAAATCAGATTCAGAAATGAATTCACATTTTGCCGATAAAATAGAATAGAGCTTAACACTGTAGATATTCGGACACAATTGACCTGAGTGAAGTTATTCTGGACATAAAATCGAGGTCTTATTGTCAGAATAAGCCAAAATACCATTTTTTTTTATCTGTGCTGCTTTAATTAAAACAAAATGCGATCTTGTAACACGGTTTCCAATTGGTTGGTTGTGGATCGCTCAAAATTGACACCGATAAACTCAACCCAACTATTAAATACTAGGGATAAAATTATAAACAAATAATATACATTAGATGGAGTAAAAAATGTTCATATACTCAAAGTCAGAATATTTACTATCAATGCCGTCATCTTTGTAAACATACCAAACCTTCGAAGAACATACATTTGTTTCTATAATCTTAGCAACTCAATTTATCTACGACCACAATTGCACACAATTTACTAAGTGTAGTTATTACAAATTACAGCCTGGATTTCTAAAGGCAATTAATTACGACTTTGCAATTATTTAATTGTAATTTTGTAATTAATTACAATTGACAATAATTACCAAAGTAATTGACCCAAGTCTGCATGAGTCATACCAGTATTAGGGGCAGTTACACAGTTTTTGTTAAAAATAATGTGTCTGCCAGTCAATCTAGACAATTCTGACAGTTCAATAATGTAAGTCCACGAATACAATAATACAGAAGCAAGAGACCGCGGCTGAAACGGTAAAAACTACGAGTATTTCCTCCAATGATATAATATTAGCTTCCGTGTGATAAACGTATTTTAGGGCGATATGTGGAACGAAATCCAAGTTTCTATCTTTAGGCTGAATATTTGTAAGGGGTGTGTTGAAAGTTATTTTTTGTTTTGGGTTCTTTCGATATCTATTGTTGATGTGACTCAATCTAACACTATATTGACAACCTTCTTGATACAGAACATCCCACAAAATGTAACCCGTTAGGACGTCAGAAGTAAGTAGAAACAGAACTGAACACATAACCAGCTGATAAGGAAGTGAAACAGACTGGATTGAACCAATTATTGTCAGGGCAATTCAACGCCTGACGTTCACGTGGACTTACAATCGTCTAAATCAAAAACAATAATAAATCATGAATCATGACTGTTTACGAACAGTGTAGCTTTCGGTTCCAATTTGAATGGAAGCAACTCATCCAGATTTGTTCCAAGATTTTATTAAATTTTGATTTCTGATTTCTGATTTTTTAGACATAATGGCAGCCACAAGTCTTCTTCAGCAAAAGGCTAACGATATCCGAGCCCAACGCGTGAATTGGCAATCTTACTTGCAGTAAGTTAAAAAAAAATTTTTTTTTTGGTACTCATCAGAAATAGTTTTTGACTAAAATTAAATGCAGATTAACCCGAACGAAACGTTCAGAATTTTTAGTCCGGATGACCTAACTAATACGGATATAAACTTACGCGGGTGTACAAAGTGCGTTTTTAATAATATCCGAATTATACACCTCTGAACGCTTCAGATCAATGTCATTTCACAGTTGAAAGGTGCTCTTAGCGAGTCTTGGGAGGTTCGTTAGTGGAGGCTAAAACTTTGACGTTATTCCTTTCAGGTGCCAAATGATTTCCAGTGAAGATTACAATTTTATTGTGGCATTCGACGCAGCAACTGGAAAGGCGAAAGAGCAGCTCCTTGAAGAGCAGCGTCTTCAATGTGCTAAGACATTCCTCAACTTGATGGGTCATGTTTCGAAGGACCAGACAATCTACTACATTCTTGTTCTTATTGACGATATGCTCACGGTACAATAAAATTACTACACATACTTTTAATTCTGTTAACAATTAATAATATTCAATTTTTGAAACCCTAGGAGGACCATTCCCGAGTTGAAATTTTCAAGGAGTATTCCCGAAAGAAGAAAGAATCAGTTTGGGCTCCATTCTTGAACATGCTGAATCGTCAAGATGGATTCATTACCAATATGACTTCTAGGATTTTGGCAAAAATGGCTTGCTGGGGAAAGGAATTGATGGATGGCTCAGATCTTAATTTTTACTTGACTTGGCTGAAGGACCAGCTTCGTTTAACCGTAAGTAAAAAAAATTATTATTTTTTCGTTAGCACTAACAGTTTGTTCATATAATACACGAGTCTTCCTAAGATTTTCATTGTATCAATTTTACGGAAGTACCCGAAGTCTCCGTGATTAAATTTAAGAGGACGGCAGGACTTGATATACTTGAGGAGTAGAATTCTGTCCGTTATTCTTAAATTGATGTTTCTGCTCCACGAATTCACAAACTTTTTAGACGCCTCATTGTAGTCTCCCAATTTAAAATAAGTTAAGAGCAGATAGATTACTCCCGCGATTGCTGCAGAAATTAAAATAAACACGACCTGTAGTGGTACTTGGTGATGGAAACGAATAGTCATCAGCCATACATGGACTGTGAAGCATAGCACTAAATTGTTTTCAATTATAATGAGATAACCACCGACAATTTCATTCAGTCGCTCCGCCAATAGTTGTAGGCATCGATGTGTATGCACAATCGCTGCTGGTTTTCGCAACTCATCTCTTGTTGCTTGGCTGGGCCTGTTCCCTCTTTAAAGAAATCAGACTCATTAATATTATTCATCTCACTGATAGAATAACAGGAGAAACTATTAAGACGTAACTACCACAAATTCAACGGAAAATGATCCTTCAAATAATAATAGTGTTGTGGCTTGTAGGCATGGGTTTTATACTTGGAATTGAGGAATAATAAATTAGCAAAAATGTGATTATTAATTGTAGAGTATATATCTGGAAGCAATAGTACCGGAATTTTCCCACACTGTATTTAAATATAAGACCTCCCGATTTTCGACATTATTTAAACGTTTTGAATTGCAATAACGTACTACTACGAAAATATGAATAAGAATTGTGCATTCTGAAAATTGACCCTATGAGGATATCTTTGAATGAACTGACTTCCCATTAGAGTATACTACAAGTTCATTTTTTTCAAACTGCCGTCTGTTATCTACTGTTAAAATATATGAAAATATAAACGAGAATTTGTTTCCAGAATTTGCTATTATACTGTTATTAGCTAGAACTATTCAGAATTTCTTATCGTCAATGTAGGAGCCAGGAGCACTCAAATGTATGTGTGAGTGGATTTCCAAGCATTCACACTAAAGATAGAACAGACAAACAAATTTACAATTTCTGAAATATTAAAATTTGTGTAAAGAAATTGGAAAAAATAGTTAAATTGCGATGTCATGTGTTGACTGCCACTGTGAGTTTTTATTTTCTGTGAGTAGCTGACGAGACGCGGAGTGAAATTATTTAGTGCAATTTTGTGGGTTACAAGAAAAAGTAACTCTCACGAGCTCGTCAACGCGGGTGTGGAAACACACCTGCCACTTACTAAATCAAAAATTAATTCATCACTGCTATGGCTGGAAATGCATTTTAATTTAACATCCCAAATATGCGTCGGTGTATGAGAATTGATTGTCTTACGTTTCAGACAAACTTCACAATTAGTAGTATTTAATGTAACAGCATTCAGTTAATTTGTTATTATCGTGCATGTTCGGAAATGTACTCAAATGAATATGTGCTTCATATTCCTCTTGAGTCTTCAATAATCTGTTTTATTGAGGTCATGCTTGTTCTAAAATGCAATCAGTAGATTAGCATGTTCACTGATCGTCTTACAGTTCCGACCCACTTCAAGAATTTACACATGCAGCTATCCTATGACGGAACTAATAAGGCAGCACCAAGCTAGAGCACGATGTTCAGTATTACGATCACTCTAATCACTCACATTGAGTACAATTGTATAAATTCACAAAAATACTTATTTTCTGTTAGGTCAAAAAAACACTTGAGCACTGCCAATATCAGTTTAACTATTCGAGATTTCGGCAAAAAGAATTACTGGGATTTTTGCTGAAAATTTTTGGCCTATGAAATTTTTGAAGTTTCTTTGACATTATTTTGATTCGGTAGGAATTGTATACATTGTAATTTCTTCCAATAAGAGGACCACGCATTGTTTCATCTTACATATTATCTAATTATTGATGATTAGATTTTCTCACCTCATTTCCGTTGCGATGAAGGTAGAACTGTAGAGGTAAATGAGAGTCACTGTCATGTAGAAATAAAGCGTGGCCCAAGAAACTGTTAATACCCATAGTTGAGGAAGTCCTATCATCATCAAATTACGAGTTGTGTGGTATTCAATCGGAAACACTGAGCTTAACAGAAACGCCCAACTTGGGTCGTACGTTGCAAATACAGAATATATTAGAAATGGAGACAGAATAATAGCAAATGGAAAAAATTTGAGGGAATTTTCACAGCCATTCTTCCAGTTACTAGCACTTTGTTTGAGGTAAAGTTCTGAAATTTGAACAATTATTTGTATTTTTATTAGTTTTGAATAGCTGCAGTTTTGATCATATTTAAAGTCAAGTTGTTTCGTTAAAACTGGTCATTATTTGAGCAGCCCAATACTCAGTCAGTATGGGTCGGGTCAGTTGCTACTACTTTTTTTAACTAGGTCAAACAAGAAAATTGTTCGGAAGTATTTACAGGAGACCACTTTTGACGTAAGAGCAATCCACAGGTCGCATCACTGTCAAAAGCAGTAAGACAAGTAAGACAGTAAGATGTAAATCAGAATTTTTTTGAGGTTTCCTTTAAGTGAGCGAAAATTATGCTGTCGATAAATTGGTTATACTTTTTACAGCGAGCTCGCGTTAATCGATGAGTCGATCTGCTGTTTTTGCATCGAAGCTAATTCTCTTATTTCAATAATACCCACACTTCTAGTTATTGGAAATATAGCTTTGGGATTAAACAGGAAATGTTGTAGCGCATAGAAAGTAATGCTGAAATTAAATTCTGCTCATGCTGAATTTACCTTCCAATCTTCGGTAACAAATAATGAATTGGTTTATTGTAGTCAGAATATCCTCAGTTTTATATAATGCCGTGACTTGCAGCACACACGGTAATGCAAGTCCCAAGAAGCATGTGATATGATAAGTACTGTCCTCAATTCTGAAACCAGGTATTGAGAAAGTCCAATAAAATGTGATAATCAAAAAAATTTGATGAACCCAAATTCCGACAACTACTAAGTACCATAAAAGAACGCGACTTTGCGTTGACGCTATCAGTCGATTTTTATTGGGGTCCCATTCGTACGGGATTACATTTAAAAAGTGACAGTATTTCGTTGACAGGATTAAGAAATCCAAACATGTTCTACTTATCATATTTTTGACTTGGTCGGACACTAACTGGAGAGACCTTGAAAATTGCCCGATATATGTACTTGGGCTAAAGGTTATTTTGGGCTTGTCTAATTTAATCGCCCTCAAATTAAGACATAACAAATTATTGCAATTGTCTTCTGCAAAATTGCGATAGAATCCCAACTGTATTTCTTGTTTCAAGTTTAGACGGTGGTTTATTTAATAATAGGCTCAGCTCCCCAGCCAGAAAGCTTGAAAATTCGGGTTGTATTACATTACCAGCTCACTGATACTTATCATTGTGTCTGAAAATTATATATTCGTAAGATTTCTGCGATAAGAAATGACCAATTCGCCATGGCTTTCGTGTGGAGAACACTGGTGAATAATTTATTAAAGAACGAATGTAGTTTAAAAACTATAGCTGATACTAGTCAATCGTGTTGTTAGAAATTATTCCTTGAAACATTACTATGATATTGCGTATTTCATTTTCTTTGATAATGGACCTTTCTGGAAAACTCAACGATTGGCCAGAATTCGCTAATCCCACCATTGATAAAATTATAAACGAGGAATGAGAAGATTAAAATTTTATAAAGTCCAAATTTCGGCATGTGGGCAAACTATTTACTCGACGTCTGGACCCCTTGTAAATTTTTAATAACATATGCAATTCTATAGCGAGATTATCTTTATAGCGATTTCTGATTTTTTTTTCTGCAAACCAGCACAAAATTATTAGACTGCCTGCTTTTGTTATGAAGTATGAAGAGTAAAAATAAGGTGGTACTAAATTTGTTTTACGTCACTAATATATGCACATCAGATTCGGTTTTGACATTCTTTCCAATTTATTCACACATAAATTTCGACAGAAATCATTACATAAGTCTGGCTTGTTTAGGGGAAAATTAACAGATTTTTACTCATCGGAGTATTAATGAATGATATTATTACATATTACGTCAATATTAAATCTATCAGTTTAAAAAATTAATTACTACAAACTGGAACGAAATAGGATCGTGGTTCTTCTTTTCTCTTACAACAGAACTCTGACCTTGGTTGTCACTATTACTACTAACACTTATTTTGTTTACAATAGAGCAAGGCATAAATCTCTTGACAAAGAGTGTATGAGATTGTAGTCGCGAATAATTGAAAAAAGTCGAAAATTTTTGTAATCACCATTTCACTACTCGAAAGTTTTATTAGCCATGCATAAGCCATATCCGATTAGGAAGACCACAAAAACTAAAATGTTTTTCAAATTTAGATAATTTGAACACAGCACAGAATGAGGAGCAATTGACTTCGTAATTTTATTGTGTTTTCTTCCATTTACTACTGTTATTTTGAAAGTATTAGCAGTTTAGATGTGTAGTAAATCACCTTTCCTAATACCTTCATACTTCCTCCCTTTCGAAAGTATCCAAAATCTCCATGAACGATTTTAATTGCTCTGCATGACCTAATGTACCAATTCATTAATTTTCTATCATCTCCTTGAATCCGGACGTCACACTTCCATGAATTGACAACTTGCTTCGAACGTTCATATAAGCTTGCCAGCTTTATGTGAATCTGAAGAAGAATTGTCAATCCAACCGCCACCAATATAACCAATGTTGGGATTGTAGGCCAAGGTAAAGAATTGTGAATGCGTATGATCACAACACAAATTACAATTATAAAGTATTGTATCATTTCAATCATAATTACAACGACAATGTCTCCCAGAAAATAATTTATCAAATTCGTTTGGATTTGTAAACATCTGTATGTGTGGACTGATACTGATGGCCGTCGAAAGTCGTCAGTTGTAAAGAAATTGGATCCATCAGTTCTGAATGCGGTTTAAAAAGAATTTATTGAAAAATCCAAGTTAATGGCTGATTATTAGTTTGTTCTTACCGCATTTCCTGTAATATGAATAAAAAGTTGTAAGCGTACACCGTAGATACTGTTATCCACACGAAAGTATTTCCCCATCCCACAACTAACATCCAAAAGTGCGGAATGTCAATTAATATAAGGGACAAGATGATCCTCCATTCCTCCAGAAATAATTGTTGAATCAGATATGCCCAAATTGGTGTATTAAGACGGTAAACTATTGCAAGGAGGAACGGCTGAGCAAGCATTAGTATCGACATAAGCTGAATGAATGTTTCACAACCGTTCAAACATGTTTTGGCCGATTTGTAGCAACCTGACAAAGAGATTCTATTCTATATAGCCTCAGACATCCCTTAACAAGAAATTACTTACGATCAATTCTTTTGAAGTAGACAATGAAATAGTTGACCAAGAGAACCATTTCTTCACCTTTGTACAGTGTCAAAAGATTTACCAAACAAGGGACTAACATAGCAATAATGTATAATAGATGTTGCAGTCTCTGCCGAAATGTCGTACTTGGGTCTTCCAATACGTGCACAAAAGAACACAGGAAGTAAAATTCCACAATCCACATAACTACAGCTAGTATTAGCCATTCGACAATTTTGTATCCTTTTTCTGGTCGACATAAGAGTCCTTTATTTTCGTCCCATTCGTATGGAATTGCTCGAACGAAATGCGCGTATTTAACAGAAGAACGAAAGTGTTTGAAACAAATTTCGGAAATCATGTTGACTTTTTTTCTGTTTAAGTTATCAAACTCCGACGACTCCGACCTGTATGCTCCTCTCGATTGTAAACTAAAGTTAAGTCAAACTTGATACATTTTGATGGAAAAAATTGAATTTATGAATTATTCTTTTAGTTTCATGTAATATTCGTAGGAATTAATGGAATTATATTTTCCACAATCTATAAATCTAGGTTCTTCATTTATTCTTAAATTACTTTGTATCTTGCCGTGGGAAATCACGAGAAAGTGTCCTTAAAATATTCTTCGGTTTTGAAATGTTCAATATAAGTTGACTATTTTCAAATCTGAGTACGATGGAAGTTGCACGATTTTCTCTAATCTTTCTCTAAAATTATAGTAGCCTCAAAACTGAGTCATTAGAAACTGTGATTCTAATCACTTGCGGAGGGTTCGAGGAAATGATTCTCGAAGATTAAGGATTGCGCAATTTACTGTAGTATTGCTGATTAAACGCTGATATTTTCGTCTTCTATTTGATAGACTCGTACACGGAACGTTCAGATAAGATTAAAATTAGTTGAGAAATTTTGAGGAATATATTACGTAACCATTTAATTATTTAATTGCAGGAACAAGAATACATCCAATCCGTTGGGCGTTGTCTCCAAATGATGCTTAGAGTTGACGAATACCGTTTCGCCTTTGTCGCTGTCGATGGAATCTCAACACTCATTTCAGTTCTTTCCGGACGTCATAATTTCCAGATTCAATACCAACTCACATTCTGCATTTGGGTCCTCACGTTTAATCCAACACTTGCCGAGAAAATGAACAAGTACGTATCAATAGTGATTAATCAAGAGCTCATGTTTTTTTTAAATTCAATTTTGAATATTTATCTCCATTGGAGATTTTCCCTACCACCAGTGGTACAGTACCTTCGTAAAACTTGCTGTGCAATTGTGCATAAAAAACACCGCCATTCGACCATGTCTTACGACGGATGTAAATTAATGAAGCTATTTTTTTATTTCGTAGGTTCAATGTAATAGTCATCCTGGCCGATATTTTGAGCGACACTGTAAAGGAGAAAGTTACCCGGATCGTTGTTGCAGTTTTGCGAAATCTCATTGAGAAGCCAGAAGAACCACAAATCTGCAAAGAACATTGTGTTGCAATGGTTCAAGCTAGAGTTTTGAAACATTTAGACTTGCTTCAACAAAGGAAATTTGAGGATGAAGATATTGAGGCAGATATCAAGTACCTGATTGAGAAATTGCAGGAGTCCATCTTGGACTTGAGCTCATTCGATGAGTACACTTCAGAGATTAAATCTGGAAGACTAGAATGGTCACCAGTTCACAAGTCAGAGAAATTCTGGAGAGAGAATGCCCAAAAACTCACTGATAAGAATTATGAACTGCTAAAAATCCTCATTACACTCTTGGAAACTAGCAAGGATCCCTTGGTTCTTAGCGTTGCCGCCTATGACATTGGAGAATTTGTCCGTCACTATCCACGGGGAAAAACGTGAGACTCTTGAAATTAACGTATTTAAAAATTAAGTACGCAACATTAAAATGACTGTAATTCGTAGTGTAATTGAACAACTTGGAGGCAAAACAGTTGTGATGGGTCTCCTTGTGCATGAAGAGCCTAACGTGAGATATGAGGCCCTCCTTTGTGTCCAGAAGCTAATGGTTCATAACTGGTCAGTACCGTGCGGTTACGAATATTTAACTACTGTCCAATTGAACAAATCAAGTTTTACATACAAATTTTTTTCCAGGGAGTACTTGGGAAAACAGTTGGAGAAAGAAACAAAGGGACCCTCCACTGGAAAAGTCGCTGGATAAGGCAATTCCTGACCCACTTCTAAAACATTCCAATTTAGATACTTAGATCGTAAATGCAGCAGCAAGTGTAGTAGTGTATTTGAATACATGAAGAATATAGTCATTTCATGTTCGTGTCAAATTCATGATATGAACATCGTCGTCATCTGGGAAAAACGCAAAATCAATATAAGTAGTTTTAGTGCGAAAAATATTTCTTGAATGTACTACAATTTTTAGTTTAAGAGTAGTCATTACTGTAATGAGTCAACCTATTTGTTTAGTTCATCGTTAGCAAGCATCAAGTGTGAGTTTCCTTGTGATTGGTTCGAAAATTATACAGAAATAAAGTAAACGTTTTTGGAGATGGGAAATGTCTTGGTTTTTGTTTTGTTCTCATTAAAGCACACTTTGAACTAAATCCACAGATGCCTAGGCGCTAATAGGAGAATGTTGTCTTGTCAATTGATTCTAAGATGTGACAGCACACAGATACATGTGTTCCTAATAGAAAGTTCAGGAAGGTCGTGGAACTATCACCTCATTTCGACCTTTTATATCATTAAAAAAAGAGTTCAGGATAAGAGACGATTGTCAGACATTGAAAGATTATATGTATGTATTTATAGTTCCTAGACCGTACTTTACTATATTCCTCGCCTTCGTGCCGCGCTTCAAGTTGTTCAACTTTCGACTGATTCTCGCATGCAAATCATTGAGCATACTAGCGTATCTGTGAATGCATTTTCAAACAGGCACACTGACTTTAACTGAAACTAAACGAGAGAATGGTGTCAGCCGAATTTCCTGAAAGGTGAAAGTAAAACTTTCACCGGAAACTAGAGGGGAGAAAGCCAGATTCTCAGAAACTCACATTCCGACGGATCCAGGACTTCATTTTTAGCGAACAAGCGATAAAAATTCACCAAACCCCATGTTTTTAGTAGCAGATTCAACCAACAGTTTTTGTGCCGTTTCAGGACAGTAATTTTTACCGACGCTTACAGAATACCTACTCCATCAGAAATTATTACAACAAAATTAAAAAGTAAACCAATTACCTTGTCCGTCATCTAGAAACGGGATCACTAACTAATCTGGTCCGTTGAAAATATTGTCACACGATAACGCGTGAAATCTTCAAAAATGTTTTCTCTAAAACTTACCAGACAACCCGAAGTTTTACTGTATGGAAACTATGAACTAATGTGGGCTACCCTGCAGTGATACACTTGAGGATATTGAGATTGATGAATACCACTTACAGCATCATCATAATTCTGTCTTGAAGCAGAAACTAACAATTAGCGTAAACTTCAATTGATTTATTAACGAACCTTCTGGAAATCTTGCAGTATCCCGTTTAGAAATTTCTCATAAATTTTTAACTCAATTTCAACCCGATTTACTCTAAAAATAGAGTCGAATGACGCACGGACCGGTTAAAATGACGCAAGTCCAATGAAGCAAAGAATTCATTGCGGAAAGTGGTGGCATTTGTGGGGCGACAAAGTAAAAGGATAAATATGTCCATGAAAAATGTAACCAATCCGAAAAGTCCAAGCATTCATGGAGTCTTGGACACCGCAAGAGAAAGGAGGGTGAGACTGCATGGGGTTTTGCGATAAGACGGCTGGTTAACCTCATTTTCAATTTCTCAATGAAATTTCACACTTGGTTCAACTATTTTCCAATTTAGGCTTTTCATTAACTATCCATTCACCGCCCACATGATCTCAATTCATTTTCATGATCCAATTTGGATAAGTTCGAGTCTTTCCACTCTCCAAAATTTCGATGCATATTCAGACGTTCGTCAGAGTTAAATTGCGTCGCAGTCACATCTGAGATTTTCAGTATAAAAGACGAAGAGTTTCTTCAGAAGGATTCACTTTCCAAGCTCTAACCAACACTTAGAAACCTTAATTTTAAAACCTGCAAGAGCTAACCTTTCAAAAATTCTGGGATCGAGTCTACAATATCCAAATCAAAAAATTCGTAACATTTTCTCATAAAGTCAAATTTACTAAAATAAAAATTATTTAAAACATTGGAACAAAGTCTTCTTAGTATTTCAACTCGTCAGAAAAATATATTCACACGCCACTTTCTTTTGGTTGAAATGAAGACATTTTCTTTACTGGCCTTCACACTGGTGAGTTTGGCATCAATACTAAATCAAAGTCGAAGCTTTGTTCGGTCAGAAGTCTTAGACGACAGGAGAGTTCGTTTCGACCCAAATTCTTTCAGAACCTCGGAAATCAGAGGCGAAATTCGACAACTATCAAAAGAAGACTACCGTAGTCGCTCAATACCAAATGAACAGGCGAGACGAACAGTCCTAGTTCGCAACAATGAAGTTCGAAGTCAGGAGAATCGTGGGATGACACGGAATGCAGATTTGCGGTTCCGTCAAGAAACACGAAACATTCTTCCCGAGACCAATCAAGTCTCAGAACGAGATAGTCGTATGACTCGACGAATTGTTCGTGAAGACCTTCCAAGAATAACCAATAGTGTTCGTCAAGAAAGCCGGCGAATTTCTCCCGAAACTCGAAATACCCGACAAGAACAAAATCGTCGAATCCAGTCTCGATATCTTACCCAAGATCGTACCCTTACCGAAAGCAGAACTCAACCGCAAACACGGCGATTAGTTCGCGAAGATCGAGTAAATACAAGGCGGGTTTCGCCAGAAGCTTCAACAGTGCGAGATGAATCACAAAGAATGGTCAGGGAAGTTCGAGTCCGTGACGAAACACGTCGAATTTTTCCAGAGGGCGTGCGAGATGTTTCGCGTCAAGCTAGAATCGAAAATTCCCATACTCGAGATACTCGTGAATCTGGAAGACTTGTTCCTGAAGTACGAACCGAAATGCGACGAACGGTTACTGAAAACCAAAATCGCCTTGATACCCGAACCACATCCCGCGACACAGTCCGTGCTCGTGAAGAAACACGACGGCTCATTCGAGAAGATCGAGTTCGCGCCGATACCAGAAGAGCTTTATCAGATAATTCCCGAGTCCGGGATGAAATGCGAACACGAGTCTCAGAAGACAGAATTCGTGCCGATACCCGAAGGACTGAACCAGACAACTCGCGAGTCCGGAACGAAATGCGAACCCGACTCTCCAAAGATCGAGCGCGAACTGAAAGTCGAAGAATGTCTGCCGATGGTTCCCGGGTCAGAGACGAAATGCGGAGTCGAGTATCTGAGGATCGAGTTAGAGATAATGCCCGGGACAACTTTCGGGTTAGGAATGAAATTCGAACCCGTGTCTCAGAAGATCGAGTTCGAGACGACACCAGAAGAATTTCTCCAGATAACTCCAGAATCAGGAACGAAATGCAAACCAGAGTGTCTGAAGATCGAGTTCGGGTGGATAACAGAGACAACTCCCGAGGCAGAAACGAAATGCAAACCCGAGTATCCAAAGATAGAGTTCAGGCTGATAACCGAGACAACTCCCGAGTCCGGAACGAAATGCGAACCCGAGTGTCTGAAGATCGAGTTCGGTCGGATAACCGAGACAACTCCCGAGTCCGGAACGAAATGCGAACCCGAGTATCTGAAGACAGAGTTCGTGCTGACACCCGAGACAACTCCCGGCTCAGGAGCGAAATGCAAACCCGAGTATCTGAAGACAGAGTTCGTGCTGACACCCGAGATAACTCCCGGGTCAGGAACGACATGCGAAACCGCGTTCCAGAAGATCGCGTTCGTGAGGAATCTCGACGAGTTCTTGGACAAGCTTCAAGAAGTCGTGTCATCGATAATATCAGAGACCGAAGTGAGACACGGCAACTTGTTCGTCAAAATCGAGTACGACAAGAAATACGAGAGACTTCCGGTACTCGAGGTGAAACTCGAAAACTTACTCGGGATGTTTCATCAGAGCGAACACGAGAGTCTCGACAAATCGTTCGTGAGAGTCGAGTCAACCCAGATGTCACAGATGAATCTCGCAGATTTGTTCGTGAGAGTCGAAAATCTGGACTTGAAGAAACTAGACGAATCTTGTCAGAAATTCGCGTCACGGGTCACGATGAAAATCGGGTTCGGGAGGCATCACGAAGAGTTGTCAGGGAGGACCGCGTTCGTGACGAGAGCAGAAGAACTATTCATGATGCACGAGTCGGAGAACAGAATCGAAGAATTATTACAAGCGCTGAAGTCCGAGGAATCGCTGACAAAATTCAAGACAAAATTCAACCTGATCATTCTACATTATCAAGGACGCACTTCCGAAGCGTTGAAGATTTACCAACATCAAGGAATACAAACTTTGCAATGGTGAGCTGATTTTTATCAATGAGATTTCCTATTTAAAGAATGAAAAATACATAGAATGGAATGAAATATGTATAGTTCAGAGGAATTACGCACATTGTGACTGTTAGAGAATCTGCCCAAACTCTTTTGCTTCACAAACGAACACGAGAAGTTATTTTATAAAGTCTCAAACCCATTAGGCGATAAATACACACAGGTGTACTAGATTCTCTAATTAAATTATTATTCCTTAATTTCAGGACATTTCCGGCAAAAGTGAAGACTCAACTTTTTATTGGAATCAAATTACCAGCGCTATGTTCGGCGGAGCAGCACTTCTTCTCATACACTTCCAGCGCAACAATGTCAAGCTTGCTGTTGATTAATTTAATATTCATTGTGGTAAGTCTCTACCGTTTACTCATGACAAGTGCAGCCAACACACGTTATAACAATTGTCTCAATCTCTTCAAATTTCATTTCGATGGTACGGGAATAGCCCAGTCACGTGGAAATAGTACTTTTGTCAAGTATCAATTCTGTAGAAAATGTAATTTAAATGTTGCAAAATTAAATACGTATTTTATGTGTACGAGCATTAAATTGTGTGTATGGTTTTGGTTTTAAATTTCTAAACAATCCAAATAACACAGGAGAAATCCCAACTGACTTATATATATATATAGTAAATTTTTGAAATGACTCGAAATACGCTTGGCAAAATATAGATATTAAAAAACATTCCGACCGCAGGAACACAGGACAATCAAAAAGAATACTAACTTTATTGTGCTTAAAAATTCTTGATATGCATGGTTTGTGCGTGTACATACTCTAGAAAATTTCACTGGAGTTAACTGATTAAAAATAGGTCCTTCAATTTAATTGAAGTCACTCTTGAACTTGATGAAGTAAAAAAACATATCCCTGAAGGGAACACAATAATGAGAATACAATACGAAGAGAGCACGAGGAACTGAACGAAACCTTAAAGAAAACGTAACAATTAGTAAAAATTAAATATCATTATTATCGGTAGGATCAGTAAGTAAATGCATTGATGTGGTCGGTGATAACAGTCCAATGTCAGGTTCCAAGGGTGTAGTTCCAAGTATGAGACCATTTATTAGACTAGATGTGTATGATCCACCTTTAGAGGCGACTTTGAGGAGTAAATCTAATTGTTTTTCACGGTATTGGTAGCGTGAGTTGAGACTGTCAACTTTTTCTGAGAGATCTGCGAGGATTTCATTTTCCTGCAACAAACATTCCCTGAAATTTAAGTCATTTTATACCACAAGCCTTAAAACGATTTTCCACCCGAGCGCAATATGGATATTTTATTTGTTTTGTAGGCCTTTTCAACATAAACACCAATTGGCCTGGTCGACAACTATTCAATACAACTAAATTAAAACCTCAAATACTCACAGGTTTACTCAGTGTTTTAGCAAGAGTCAATTGCTGGTTCAGCTCACGAATTCGAAATTCCAGCATTCCCTTCTCATTTCTAAGAGACGTAAGTTCGTTTTGTCTGGCAGTTTTATTTGAAGTTATGTGGTTTTTCAAAGCCTCAATAACTTGATTTTGAGTTGAGACACGAGATCTGAGCTCCTCTAAAAGAGCATGATCAGCTTCAGAATCTCTTGAATCCATTCTTGGAACTTCAACCGACCGGATTTTGTGTTTTAGTTCCGAAATCTGTAAAACCAGGAGAAAATAAAATTATTATTTGAAAAGTCTTAAAAAAATCTTTCGAAATCTCAAGTTACCATATTTTCCTTCGCTTCGATAAGGCTATTCTTCTTCATTAATATTTCTTCAAATTCGGAGCGCTCTGAATCCAGCGTTGCTTGTAGCATTTGAATCGTGCCAGAATCTAATTTCGGGACAGAACCAGCGGAATTTGGTTCTAGATTCAGCAAACAAAAATTTTATTTAATAGACCATCGGGAGTGAGATTTAAATGAAAGCAATAAATATCATATGAGTTACGAAACAACTTGACAAAACATATTTCAAACTACAGAGTGGTTCATAAAAAATGTTGTATAGAATTTGTGAAGCGGTTTATGAGGAATCCATAGAGGTATATTGATCATGTCATTTGTACGTCTTAAGATTGGCGCACAAATATCGTGGCCTAATGAAATAAATCCAAGACAGATCTTGACAATACTAATAAAACAGTAAAGCTTTTACCAACTTAAAATAACCTTTCACGAAATGCTCGTCAAAATGCGCCTCACATTCTCCTAGCAATTCCCATCGGGGTAAAGGGTAAAACTTTGGGAATGCTCATCTAGTGCTTAAGAATAATTCACTTTTACCACAAGTACTGAAACTTACTTTTCGGCATTTCGCTAGCCCTCCGCACCGGGGCAGAAGAATTCTTTGGCGCCGCTGTTGGAGGCACTAAATCGGATTTAGCACGATTCAGAGCGGATGACCTACTCAGGAGAGCAGCATTTGTATTCGTTGATGTGAGATATTTTTCCCGTTCCCTCTTCAAATGAAGATTTGTCTTTCTCAAATCAGCAACTTCCTTCTTCGTTCGAATCAATTCCTTGTCCTTTTCGCCTAATTCAATTTTGAATGATTTTATTGCCAAACTTAGCGTGCCCGCGTCTTGTTTTGCACTGGCATTGGCTTGAACGGATGAACTGACGGCATTACTTTTAGCAGCGATTTCCAGCTCTCTTTTGTATTTGTTTATTTCGAGTTTAAGTTGGGAGATTTCAGATTGACTTCTGTCATATTTTGAGTTTGATTCTTGAAGAAGTAAAAGTTCTGGAGCTTTTGTTCTATTTTCGCTTTCAGCAAGTCGTCTCTCCAAATCTGCAATTCTGTCGTCGTATTTACTCTAAAAAATAAAACGAAATATACGTCAGCAGTTATTTTGGAGAAAGTATGTCTTTAAATCCCGGGAAATCTGAATTGTCAGAAATGATTGTAACAAAACTGTGGTGAAAATTTACTCTTAAACTGGTGAACTTCAGTTGAAACTCTTTAAGTTTTTCATTGGATGCAGAATCTGCCCTGGCCAACTCGTTTTCAAGTTCAATAACTCTGTTTTCTACAACTTTAAGCTGTTGATTTCTGTCGTTAGCGTCTTCTGGAGAAACAAAGTCCAGTCCTTTGTCCATGCTTCCAAATTTTAACAAATCAGAAGTCAACGATGATGCCATTACTGAGGAAGGATCCTTGTGGTACATGATTTTTTGAAGAGTTCTGACTTGCTTTTGTAAAACACGAATATTTTTCTGGTATTCCTTCTCTTTCTCTAGTGACATGGACGCCACATTCTGCTTCGGAAGTTTCACGATACCAGCACTTTTTGGCCGGTTAACCTTGAATACAATACAGACTTTCAGATATTTTCGAGTCAAAACTGCATCGCATAACGTTCATTCAACAGAGTTCATCATAATATAAATTTTTGCTACTGGTCAATAACAACTTTTCAAGGACCGAAGTTCAATATTTAGTCCGAACCAAGGACTCGAAACCTGCTGTGTGGATGTATTATGTTGAAACTCAAAAAATTGAGTGAACGGACGTCAGCTGAATCCCCACAAACATTATTATTTAAGTTAATCGACTAATATGTGATCTTTAACGTACTAATATTACTAAGTTCTAAGATCTTAACAGTCGGATAGGAATACTCTAACAAAAGCAATTGAAAAAGTCAGAATTCATACGTCGTAGTAATATCGACATGATTCGTCTTTATGTGATTTGCATTTGGTAACTTTAAATCAAACAGAAATTCATTTATGACAAAACTCGGACAAATGAAATTGCATTTTTGTACTAAGGTCTCGATGTAATTTAAAATTTCTCGACTAGAAATGTAATTAAGGAATGCTCTGTAGTTGACAAAGGAAAATAATTATTTAGTAGGCATATTATCTTCCTAATTGGAAATCTAAGTCGCACTACTACAGGATCTAACCCATTCCCCGGTATTCAAATAAATCTGGTACTTCCCCATTCTTCCCAACCACAAAAATCCAATTTCTTTCAATTAACTCTACATCTACAAATGACGCGAAGCAATCCAATTAGATTGCGAAGAAAGGGGGCTGAAGAAAGCACGCGAAATGGAAAGGATCTTGTTACATACCTCAAGTCTCAGTCGAGAAATTTCCCGGTGTAATTCAACCACTTGTTGAGACTTTGAATTCAAATCTGCTCTGAGATGATTCAATTCTCCTTTTTTAATGAGTTGACTCGAATTGTCAGGCTTTGGAAGAAGATTATTGAGTTTTATGGTCGCAACCTCCGTCTTGAGTCGGTTGACCTCATTCAGTAAATCATACTCCTTGGTCCGAGCTTCCTCCTGTGACAACAAAAAACTAATTAAGGAATGGAATAAGTTTACATAAGAAAAGTACAAAAAAACTTCAACAACCCTGGATCTCATCATTTAGTTAAACTTCCTCCTCTTAGAAACCCGTTTTACCCTTCAACCCGTCCGAAACTAATTAGGATTTCTTTTTTAATTTGACTCAAAATTTAAAATTTAACAATAAGTCGATTTTTACAAACCGAACAAAACCTTGAATCTGAAAATTCTATTAATAAATTTGTATAAGTTCGGACCAGTCCCTTTTTCAGTTATGTATTTTCTGTTATTTATTAGTTTCATTTTCAAGTTCTTATAATTTTTAATTCAGGCTTGACATTTAAAAAAAATAGTTTGGTTCAAACACAATTTTAAAATCTGGGTCACCTACTCTACTCGCAATAAAATTATTACAAATTCTGTCTGTCGCGTCAAAAATAAAGATATTCTGTGCGAGTGGTACAAAACAATGAATCTCCCTCTTCAAAACACAAGTCAAATTCGTCTTTCGAATACATTTTCAGAATTAATTCTTGAATTTGGGTCATATTATAAAAAAATCAAGTCCATATCTGGATAATCCATTCTCTAATTCGTATAACCCAACCTGACGTCACTCTATTCGGCAGTCGAAACTGAGGTTCCAGGTAATCTTGAAATCTTGACTACATCGCCAACATTATTAAAACTTTGTACATTTGTTGCAATCCAGTGAGCTTTTGAATTTAAATTATCATTCTAATGGTTCATTTTTATTAAGTTAAATCCGACATAATGAAGACTAATGTTATTATTTTTCCAGACTCTTGAGATAATCATAATTTTGGCCATTTCTGCAATATTCCAACTCGAACTGGTAAGTTTTACTTTCTTATATTGCTGGGGATTTCAAAATATACAAATTCAAATATGCTTGGCTACATTAAAAGGGACACGACTTATGGACAGCCCTCTGTTGGTTCATGTTCTCGACTGAATTTTAAAATTTTGATACAATACTCGAGTTTAATTTCAAGTCGTGCTGAGAAATAGCAAATCTTCTCATCTAAAAGAACTTTAGTAAGTCCTAATCTACATGAACTCTTAAAATTCACAGGCAGGTATCGGCAGAGGTGCTGAAAGGATTTTCTAGCCGCGCCAAAACATCGGACTTTTGCGAAATTACCCTATGTGGTTCCTTTGCCGATAATCCTTTGGCAACTGGACCCGAAGCCAATGTCGGTGGATTTAGTGATGGACCAGTATGCGATACAAATAACGGAGTTTGTCATTGCAAAGTGGAACGCCACCAAATACCATTACACACAACCTGAACCAATCAATGAAAAGAATTGTACCCAAGCATGTTCTTCCTCCTCAAGTTAAGAAGCAGCAGTAGTTTACAGAGAAAAACCTGCCAGCAAAACAAAATACTGTGTATGTTTTTCGTCACTTTTTCACAGGGAAGAAATCAGATCTGGACGCCGCTAATTGACGCCGCCACAAATTCAATTCATAATTACTTATTCAACATTTTCAATAACTGTTTTCATTATACTTTCACTGTTTCACTGTATCTTAATTTCTTAATCTGATGAGTTCTGTATTATTTATTTTACTTTCCTTAACAGCACTCTTTTAACCCTCAATAAATAACAGTTTTGCAAAGAAATATAATCCCATTCTGGACTAGCTTCCTTGCTCCTTGAGCGAATCTCATTTTACAAAGACAAAAATTCTTCCAAAATGTACTTCGTTAACTTGCAAAATTGACAAAAGAGTATAATTTTCATGATAATTTTTGTTTCCGCAATACATAGTTGAACGATCAAAATGATAAGTAATTATTACTGTCCATAGACTAGTTTCTCCGAAATCAAACGGTAAATCCTAAGCTCTCATTATTTATAGAGCATCGAAAACCAAAGACTTTTCTTGTGATTATTGATTTGTGCAAAACTGGAAGCTAAAAGAAGACTCTAGTATCATCGTTCACAGCAAACTGTGCCTCAATCACATTTCACATTTGACTTACTGGCATCTTTGAATTATTCGTTTAGTTGTAATATTCCTCGTACCCGTACGAATGGTTCAGCGCATTGAAAAATAACCAATGATACCAAAAAATAGTTTCATTTCATCAGAGTTTTAACAAAATGTAAATCATACAGAATCTCGGACCTCCGTAAAAAGAAAAAAATATTACGTTATATTTAGGCATTGCATCCCAGCCCGATCAAAATGAGAACGATCAAATTATCATCACCCGAATAAAGTTGAGGTTTCTCAAAAACAATGGAAACTCCGCCAGACAAATCAGGCCAAATTCAGGCTACGAATAGATTTTTGAAATTAACTGAAATCTGGGTCAGAAAACATAGTCACTGCCTGTGCTGTATAAGTCATTTTCCTTTCAGTTCTACATTTTCCATAGTCAACTTAACCAAGTTTCAAGTGAAGTCTTCACTCCTGACATTTCAGAATTCCTAACTCAATCTCCAACTAAGTGAACATTTTATTAAATTGTCACTACTATAGTATAAAAATGTTTCATATTTTTTTAAAAATGAAGATTTATGCTGTTTTGGTCTTGACAGCTTTCTTCATAGTACAATTGGTAAGGTTTGCTCAGTTAAATTTTTCCTGAGAGTTGACTTTTCATTTCACTCTTTACCACATAAACATAGGAACATGAACAAAATAAAATAATAATTATTGATCTGTCTCAAGTATAGTCAATTGCACTGAAAGTTTTATCTATAACTTATCGTTACATAGTAAATAGCACGGATTAGAATCAATAATGGGGTGACATGAGACGTGCTCTCTAGTTACTTTTCGGCAAATGTGGTTGTGCAAGTTGAATTTCTTTTAGAATTGTGGACTTTACAGAACCTAGAAAAAATTTATCAATACTAATTATCAAATACATTAATACATTTCGCAGATGTCCGCAGAAGTACTACAAGGGTTTGGAAGCTGTGCCGAACAACCCGAACTATGCGTTAAAACTCTTTGCCCACCCGCTTCAGAGAATGCAGTGGCCACTGGACCAGGATCGTTTATCAACGGGTATTTGAAAGGACCGGAATGTGACGCAAATAATGGAGTTTGCCATTGCAATGTGGAGCGGGCTCAAAACACACTGAAAAATTACAGAGTTCCTCACCAAAACGAAATCAATTGTGCACAAGCCTGTGCATCCACTCAAGAAGGCGGTGTAGTTTATCAACAAGACCAAGATACGAGCAAACCTAAATATTGTGTCTGCTTTTCATCTTTACGGGACAAACCCGCCGGGGGAACTGGACGTCGCTGATTCACTTTTGATCAACCTTGGTCAAACTGGCAATGTGACAATTAATTTATTTTGTTTTACAATCGACATTTTATTCTGGATTCAAAATTGTAATATATTGTTTATATTGCAAATTAAACTCAAAATTCTGCAAGATTAGGTTAGCTGCTAACCTCAAGTGTTGATTTTGTACCGAAATTTCTGTTTCAGAAAAAGTATTCACTCCTCTTAAGTTTCTTCCGTCGGAATACTTTCATTTATAAAAATGGAAAACGAGAAACAAAGTCAATTTACTCATTTACAACAGTATCGGTGTAATTTCTAGCAAGATTTTGTAGTTGATCATCTCAAGAATATGGAAAAAGACTTTTCTCGTATTATTTTCTGATGTCTAGGGTCAAATAGAATAAATATCTTCAATGAAATGGCAATGCAGTCTGTCTTGCCACGACTTATGTCAAACCAAGAGTTGTTGTTAGGATAGTGCACAGGGTAACACAGGAAAATGGGGTTACATGAGACGTGCTTCAAACCGCCGAACACTTTTCCCGATTTCTAGTAGACATTGCAGTTTATTTTTCGGATAAGATATGTACAAGCTTTGATCGTGATATCGGCTCACGAACAGCATTTCAAAGTCATACCTATGCCGCAAAGGAAAGGGAGAAAAAAATGATGCCAAGAAGGATTGAACTTTTATCTGATTTCCCCTTCATGGTTTCAATTTTGTCATATTTAAACACAAATGCACTCAAAACTAAACATTCGTTTCATTTGGAATTGAAGGTTAGGAGAAGGCAAACACTTCCGTGTTTCGACCTATGCCTTACTGGGTGTGGATGAAAGGTTAATTGACTCTTTTCTGATATACCGGTATACTATTTATAATTTACACCACATCATTTAGAATAAAAATAAACACAGTGAAACTAAAATCGACATTGTTCTATTCATATCTTGCTGTATGTCGCTCACACGTTTATATCTCGTATAGTATTAGAGTCTGAACTATTCCAGCATCAACGGTATCTTGTCTGACGGAAACTAAATAGGAATATTCCACTTCCGCTTTTTTGCATTCATTTGACTGAATGCCTTTCATACTTTATGAGGTGGAAATCTAAATGATTAAACCAAATGCCTTCTGACGCCGATACATATCCCGTTATAATCAATGACGACTTTTTTGGCTATAGTGCTGTGGACACCCAGAGTTATCCAGTCTCACGCAAAGAACCCGAAAAACCAAACTGAGAAAACCTTCTACCATAATAGGAGCTCACCAAAGCACTTCAAGTACTAATTTGGAAGCACATTTTATTATTCCCCATCGAATCTAATCTGTGCTGAACTTTACACAATGAACTATACTGGTCACTAGAATTGAATTTTCGGGTATTTGACCTTTAACAAAATTGTGCATGAGGGCAAAAACAAAATCATACGAAATAACAGCTAAAACTGACCGCAAACGTGAGAAACGAGTCCATATTAGTCAGAAACACGGCCCTACTTTTGGAGACACTTCTATCTAGCGGATGATAGAAAAAATGTATAAATCTAAAAAACAAAGGAATCAGATGTCTCATTATCTGCATGCTGTATTGATGACAAAAGCTGTAAATAGTGTACACAGTGTAGAGGTTAAACTTGACAAAACAAAGCAAGGTCGTCGGATGGAATGAACCAGTTAACTTTTCGCATTGTTGGAAATATTTCAGTTCAGATACAAGAGCGACTAAATCTCTCTGCTGCACCAGGTGTACTTGCATCTAATGAAGCAATCGATTTCATCATTGATTCCAAATTCCAACTGCGCTTCGCATTGACATAGTTTCTGTCACCTACACCTAATTACCCTTTTAATCTTCGGTGATCATCCATTCATCATATTTGCTATTAATTTCAACACAATACTTCGAAAATATGACAATCTTGTAAACAAATTATGATAATTTAGAATGATAGGATGGGATAAATGAAATGTTATTTGTTGACATTTTATTCTTATGGTGATTCGTTTTTGCACAAATTCATTGCGTTCATAGAATTGAATGAGTCGTTCTACGAAACAAAAATATGTAAAACCGGACGGCTTCGCCTTCTAGTTTTAAGGCTAGTCTGGGAAGTAATGGGTTTTCTTGAACTAATCTGCCTAGTTCTTAGCTCAGCACCAAACTTTATAATTATCTAAGCTGTATAAACTGTATAATTGGCTAATAGAGTTCAAAACCTCGGAAAACAAAACAAGAGCTCCCGTTTGCCTTCTATTCTTCTGTATTATTCTTGTGTTAATCAGTCTTGATTCTTTTGAAATATGAAGGTACGACCCCGTACACTGAATAAAAAACCGATAAAACTCATTAATGAACTCTCTTCAATCCTCGAGGGTTGTACTTCTATAGTCATGATAAAATGACATGACTTGTTACATATTTCCCCAAAATTCCTCCGCTTGATCTAACTACACTTTCGGGAGATAACTAATTCATAATCCCAAGGTTCGGGTGAAATAGATACACATCTGTTGTCATCTCATTTCATTTCGTAATCATAACAAGAATTTGCACCTTCAAAGAATACAGCAAAGAACACAAGATTATCGAGCCAATAAAAGGTAAAAAATTCTTAGTCAAATTCATCAGTCCAGGTTGAATCGGAGGAACCGCGACAACTACAATCTGAGTGATTGGAATCCCAATTCATTAGGGATCCCACCAACTGCAGCTGTCAAAATATTTCAAGAAATCTGAAGTCTAAGCGTCATCAAATTAAATCCAGGGGTAAATAAGCGAGTGAATCCCTTTCATTTTCACTTTTCATGTGTAAACTGTTAATTCAGAGAACTGTTTGCGTTGTGGTAACAGTTGGCCTGGGGGAGGAATAAAGGAATAGTTTACGAAAAGTACTTTTACTATTAAATGATTCGTTTGAACGTCAAAACCAAAACCACTTTAATTAACCCTGACCAAGGTAATCTGCGCGAGTTCTAGATTCGCAGAGATTTTTGCAGTTCATCCGTAACCAGATTTACGGATCTGGCTCCTGTTACGTAATCAAAGCAAACTCTTTCAGAAGTTCGATTCGTTTAATGCCACAATCACTTTTTTAATCAAACTGAGTGTCCGTACATTCACACATATTACTCCAGTGTAGTCATTGCGTTGTACGACAGAGTAAGTCTAAAATGTAGGGTAATGGGCATTTTAGCTCAACAATTTAATAAATTATCCTGTTATATTTTTCACAGAAATCCTGACGATTCTATCACTCCAAAAAATACTTATACCGTTAGTTAGTAATGAAAAAGAATTCACTAAAATTAATTATATTGCCCGGAGCACATAAACTTTGGCTCACACAAAATCAAAAATAATATTTGTTTTTTCCTTTTGTTTGCCGTAGACATGTCATCCGTACCACTGCTAATATGTGCCGGTTTGGCCATACTCGCAGTCACTGTTTCCGGAACTCCAACCAGTCAAGAACAGGAGATGAGAAAATCTTATGCTGGCTACAAACTTCTGAGAACATTGCCAATTGAAGAAGCGAAAAAAGTTGAGGCATTGCTGCTCAGTTTGGACGGAAAGCAAGGTAACCAAGACTGAACGTGTATAAATCAAAAAATTTCTGACTATTATGAGCCCGACTTTATACGTTAATTTTTTTCAAGCGAATACCAACCACTTGCGTTAAAGTGAGTTATCAATATGAAAGTAAATTGATGAGAATATTCGGAAACTTTTCACAGGAGTTCACTTCTGGAAATATCCTAAATTAAATGAAAGTTCTGATATCTTGGCATCACCTCGACTGGAAAAGCATGTCCGAGGACTTCTCACCGAGTTGGGTCTCGAACATGATGTTCTTATCCATGATATCGACGAGATACTTAAAGGAGAAAATCCCACAGAAATCCCACAAGAGATTGAGGGAAGACAAGTGGGATCTAAACCAAGACTGAATTTTAATTCGTACTTCCGTTACAACGGTAACTTCCTTAAAATTCTGATTCGCAATTTGATTCCCATTCCATCATAATCTAGAACCTCATTTCTTTATCTAATCCCGTATAATTTTTCTTCGTCAGATATTGTCGCCTTCTGCCAATTTTTGAGTGAGAAGTCTAGAACGAATGGTGGGCCTCAAGTGACCGTCGAGTCCATCGGGAAATCTACAGAGGGTCGTGACATTATTCTTGTAAAACTTTCTAATGGAGATGGTGCAGCTAAGCCAGCGATTTGGGTAGATGGTGGGATGCATGCAAGAGAGTGGATTTCCCCAGCTACTGTCACGTACATTTTGAATACTCTTGTCACTGACTCTGCCAAGAGTGCCGACTTACTCAAACAATTTGACTGGTATTTGAAAAATAAACCCATTACTTGACATTCGCGATTAGGCATTGTCGAACGTAGTCAAGTATTTTTGTAGAGAATTGGTTAGCTTTCCATTTATTCTAGAATAGAACTCAGGTAATCAAAATTCTTTGAAACAACTGTCACTATGCTGTCTGAGTTATTAAACCCATGCTATAAGCGGCAATGTATGCCTTGACTACTTGTTCTACAACAGACTGAATATTTATAAAATAACGAATTTTAAAATAAAATAATGAATTTTCTTTCTCTTTGAAGGTACATCGTCCCAGTAATCAACGTCGATGGTTATGAGTACACACACACAAATGACAGGTAAACAAAATATTTCATTAAGGAAAACAAGAAATTCACCACTTCCTCTAAATTCTCAACTAATTAGATTCTGGAGGAAAACTCGATCTCGCACCAGTTCCTATCTTGGATGTCGCGGGACTGACCCGAACCGGAACTGGGCCTTCCAATGGGGCGGAGAAGGAACATCGAGTGACCCATGCTCTGATATTTACAAAGGTCCACGAGCCTTTTCGGAACCAGAAACTCAGGCAGTTGCAAATGCAATTCTTGCAAGAAAAAGTCAAATTAAAATGTATCTAACGTTCCACTCATACTCACAAATTCTGTTGGTGCCTTGGGGCTTTGGAAGACAAAAGCCAGCGGACTACAGGGAATTGTACAATTTGGCACTCAAGGGGAAGACTGCTTTGGAACAAACTTTTGGAACTCAATACAAGCTGGGAACCGCTCCTGATATCTTGTACGCCGCAGCTGGTGGATCAGATGATTGGGCAAAGGGTAAGTTTCCCTGTGAAACCTACTCATTCGACCACATTTCTACGGAAACCCGAACTGATCTAAACATTGTGTGTACATCGCTGGAATACCCGGACAGGTTCCGTATTAGTGGATCACCTGCCCGGCTCCACTACGACAATATTCCCAACCATCGACCGCATAGTTCTCTCACTGTACTAGATTTTCCTAAAAACCCGAAAGTTTTAACAACTCATTTAGAATTTTAGAACATTAAAATTTACCGACAAGTAACCAACTAATAATTTTACAGGAGCTGCCGGAATAAAATATTCGTACACATTTGAGCTTCGTGATACTGGACGTTATGGTTTTGCTCTTCCAGCGGCCCAGATTCAACCAGTAGGAGAAGAAACTTTTAATGCTGTCAAAGCTTTGGCGTTTGGTTTGAATCAAGCACTGAACTTAAAAGACGGAACTAATTCCCCAGCAGTTCCAGTTCCTGCTCCAGGTGCCAAACCTCAAACTCCACCCAAAATGCCCCAAAGGCAACCCGTACGACTCCCTAATTATCCTCCATGGCGTCCACACCTGGGTGACGAAGGAGAGCTAGACAATTATGTCGAGGAGCGTATAAATGAAGCAAAACCGGCACTAGTTTTACACCAATAATAGTGCTATATTTTCATGGCCCCACTAAATTATATTCTCCATTGACATTTCTTTAATTCTATTTTTAACGTAACCAATTAAAGCAACCAATCTAACGAACTTTAAGTGAACAGAATTGGAAATGTAATTCCTGAATTCGCCTCATTATCGCCAAGCAATGTATTCTTTTTTCATCAACGTCTTTCTTTCTTCATCTTACACCTGAGTAATTATGTAAATAGAAATATAATTTTACTTACTTGAGTAGTCCTGAGTTGAGTGTATAATTTGTCATTTTCTTTCTGGTAAGACTCAGTCAAGGCTGCTTGCTTTTCAATTTCAGATTTCAATTCTTCCAAACGCTTCGAATCTTGCGAACTGACTTCCGCAACGAATGGCTCTCGACGTTCCTTGTTCACCTTAACCCCAAAATCCTGTTGAGTAATTAATTTGTGTTAAGAGGATATAATTGTTATTATTTATATTGTTTAAGATTAAGACGAACCAATTGATGTATTTTAAATTTCATTTTGATGGATGTGTATTTAAATTGTAGAAAATAAACTCAAGTTCAAAAAAATAGGTTTAACTCACCTCAGATTTCTTGGCATTCGGGATGGTGTCCATCCCAGAAATTGTATGTATACCTCGTGGGACTGGGACAGGGGGAACCTCAGAAGGAACGCTTCTGGCTTTTTTTGAAGGAGTCTCGTAGCTGGAAGATTTCGATTTGGATTTTTCGGATGATGAACTTCGCGTTAACAGTTTAGTCTTTTCCGGGTAGCCTCCAGCATGAGTTTGGTCAATTGGTACAGAATTTTCATTGGGATCTATCGTTTTAGTTTTTGAGTTCGAAGTTCCTTTTGAAGGTGCCTTGGGTGGAAGGTTAGTCGTAACCCTGTTAGGTTCATTCGAAGAACTCGCAGCAATGTTTTTGGTAGACTGTGAGTAACCCGCCTCGGATCGTGCATTCTCTTTCAATTGCATCTGAACAGAGGCGGTAGCTGAGCCGAACCCAGTTTCGTAAGGACTCTTTTTCTTTCCAGTACCATCAAACTTTAGGACTTGATCCGTTATGGAAAAAATATGCGAGTATGCGTCTCCTCCTCCTATGTCAGTTTTTGAAAGACGTTTCTCTAAATCGTCACACTCTTGTAATACTTCATCTATAGAGCGGTCGGCCGCTCCCCGGTGGGATGTAGATTCCGCATCATCCATTGAAGCTAACTGACGCCTTGTATCTTCATCAATGCCGCCTAGAAGTTTACGAATTGCGTCCATTCCTTCGGATAGAACATTTGGAGTATCGTCTTCGGAGTGAGATTTTTCCTGAGATCGTGGTCCGGATCGTGCCTTCGGCACCACGGCAGAATGCGAAATGGATGGTAAAGAAAAAGGGGCAGCTTCAGAAAATTGAGATGACACTGATTCCCTCTCCTCGTCAATTTCGCTCAATCCGATTGCACGTTCCAGATCAATTTGTGCGCTCTCTAGTACCTCTAATTTCCGCATAATGTCTTTAGTAGAGACTTCTAATAATGTATTCTTATTATTCGGTGGTGCGGGTGGTGCAGGGATCTCTCTAATGGCTGAAGCTGGAGAAAGAGCAAAATCTGGAAAACCATAAATAGAACTCAAAATTACTTCCCGCGATTTCGGTTTAAAATTAATACATTAAGCATCAGTCCAGATTCGCCAGGCTGTTTTTAAGATTTACCGAAGTCCTCAGCTTAAATAAACATTATAAAAAAAGTACTGTGAAAACATGACAGTACGAGGTATATAAGGACAGGCTGACGGGCAATTTGTTACCTTTACGTACAACCATGTTTTATAAGACCAAGACCTCTTTGACATTTGCACCGAATGGGGGAAAATAGTTAATAGAAGTGGCGGGGATGGGGATTTCTTTCTATTTACCACAATAGACAAACCAGTCGAGCAGCGATAATTATTTAACCACGCATGAAACAACCGAAAATTATAGAAGGTTAGAGATGACAAGGAAAAATGTTACAATTTTGGTGTGTTCGTGAAATGTTAAGCAACGCTAGCGAGAGGTATTATAAGAAAAGAGATGATCCAATCAATCAAAACAACCTGACAACGCTTTTTTACAAGTTGGAGAAAGTGTCAAATTATCTTGAAATCGATAATCATGTCAAGATAAAATTACCCCGGATAAATCTAGGTTCAAACCCCTACGTACACAAAACGTGCTTCAAGAATATGAGAAACCTGAACCGTTTAACCAGAGTGATTCAAAATCATCCATTTCTATTTTACTGGACCGGGTTTGTTTTGTGGAGAAACGTTACATAAGAAAAGGTATGTACAAAAGTATGTATAGTACTTTTGAGAGTGAGAAACTTGACATACCTTTAACTTGTACGTGTGACATATAAATACGTGTGAAAGTGTTTCGATATTTAGATTCGTCTCTATCGAATACGAAAGATTTGAATTTTATACATTAATTTACGTACATGTTACAAGAGGAGAACGGGCCCACCGAAATAATTTCGAATTCATTTTGTTATTTTGATCCAACGTGCTCTCAGTGTTTCTTTTATTTTGCATTCGAATTTTTGAGTGTCCAGATCTGAATCGAGACCGGGACCTCAATCTTATAGGTGAAAAGTAATTCTGACACTTAAAAGCGGAAGGAAACCAGGAGGAGGATGAGGAAGGCAATAAATTCCGGAAGGTAAGTGGTGAAGGAGAACAGCCTGTAAATTGAAATTAAATTCTACTAAGCAACTTTAATTCAATCGACAAAACAAAGGTTGCGTGAATATCAAGGCAATGGGGTTAACCCTCCCTGTGTCGACGAAAAATATACGTGAATCTACGCGGTTAGTCCATGTCTATCGACATGTAATATAAAGGGCCCACGCTAGTCCA